>JAODOM010000017.1:1168626-1179441 GCA_027576675.1 Plicofollis nella
AGGGCGGAAAGTGTGGATGCAGATCTGCTCTGTTTTCCTGTCCCTGATCCTGTCATGAGGAGGGGGAGCATGGAGTCTGGCAGTCCAAGTGAGTCTCTCACACACACACACACACACACACACACACACACACTGAACTGAAGCTTGTGAGGAGTGATTCATGAAGGAATCGGTTCCTTAGAGTGAATCAAATAAAACGAGTTATGTTTGTGTTCATGCTGATGTTGTGGCTTTGTGTTCAAGATAAACACAACTTCACAGAGTAGGAGCTGAAACATCACACCAAAAACTCATTTATCTGTCTATTATTGATAACTGTGTTTAAAATGTTAAAATAAATAATTGTTAGTTCTGAATGTCAGACATGAGAACGTTGATAAGGTGTTTCACAAATACGATAATCGAAACAAGGAGTTCCTCGTCCACAGAGCCCAGGCGTTATAACAACTGTATTATAACGAGGTTAATGGCGCCGTATTTAATTGTCCACCAGGTGGTGGTGTTGTGCACAAAATACAGCAGCATGTCAGCAATAATTAAATGAGTTACTTGCGTAAACCCACATTATAACCAGAACACGCATCGGCCCGTCCGCTACAGCAGCAACAGTGTTCTCTCAAAGGTCAGAACATAGCTATAAATAGAAATGAGTCCTACGTTAACGTTAGTAACATTAACACTATGATGTAACTGCTGTCCTGGGGTACTGTTGAGCGTAAACAGTGCTACAGGAGACTCGAGATTCACGCCACAGCCCCGAGTGCAGGTCACCCGTTAGACAAGAGGTTATTATTGCGGACTCTGTTCCTCAGGCGCTGATATGGGTGACGTGCTTGACTCACCCTCAGGGTGCTCACAGTACCTCAGCAGCTTCATCACACCACCCTACTGTTGATTATTTTCCTGTTCGAGCACCACACGCAGTTCTTTATTCATTACTCATGTCATACGGTGTGTCATAAAATGTGATAAAGCTGTGATGGACCTCCAGGCTCTCCAAGTTTCACACTGCCGGAGCAGGCATACCACAAGACGGATCACTTCCTGTCCTCCTACCCGTGGTTCCATGGGCCGATTTCCCGTGTACGTGCCGCGTACCTGGTGCAGCATGCAGGGGTCAGAGGTCACGGCAACTTCCTGGTGAGACAGAGTGAGACGCGGAGGGGAGACTATGTCCTCACCTTCAACTACCAGGGAAGAGCCAAGGTAATCTTCTTCATTATCAGCATCTTCGTCACCACCATCATCATCCTCATCATTCTGTGTGCTTTTGAATAATCTGGTTTGTCATTTTTATTTATTACAGTAAGATCTGTCTCTCTCTCCCCCCATGTATCCCTCTTTCTCGCTCTCTCTCTGTCTGTTTCTCTCTCTCCCCGTCTTTTCTTTCTTTCTCTCTCTCCCTTCCTGTTTCTCTCTGTCTTTCTTTCTTGTCTCTCTCTCTCAGCATCTGCGTCTGTCTCTGACTGAATGGGGTCAGTGTCGGGTCCAGCACCTGTGTTTCTCCTCTGTTGTTGATATGCTCTCTCACTTCCGCGTCTGTCCAATCCCACTCGAATGTGGAGCAGCGTGTGATGTCCTATTGGCCAATTACGTGCTGGCCACGCCCACCACCCCAGGTAGGAGCATCATATGAATTGTTGGAAAAATGTTACAGTTGAATTTAAAATTTATTTAGGACTCTCTCTCTCACACACACACACACACACACACACACACACACACACATTATACTCATTTATTATGTATTTTATTTATTTAATTGCATTTATTGTGCAGGGTGTTGTTCAAAAAGATAAATGTTTATGAGGAGAATCACATTAATTACTCTGTGTGTGTGTTTTGCAGCGATGTGTTCCTCAGTGGGTTCTCCGGTGTTGGTTCCGTTCTCCCGCTGTAGTTCAGAGCCTAGCCTGGCTCACTGGGGTCTTGAAGCGTCTGCCCCCATCGCCCCACTCCTTGGAGCTTCATCTGGCCCCACCTTCCCTTCACACAACACTCCGGGACCCACCTCTGACTCCACCCACATCCGGCGCAGTGAGTCGGTGGGCCGCAGGACTCTCCTCCGCCACCCAAACCCACTCCCTCCACTCCTGCACACCCGGGACTCGGAGTATGAGCTGGAGCCGCTAAACAGGGGGCGCAAGAGAGCCATCGACAACCAGTACATGTTCTTCTGAACGAGAGAGACAGACAGCTTTCGAGATGGAGACATCCAGCAGGGGGCGCCAGAGAAGTCTGAATGTTGTGGCGCAAGCAGGTGAAAATGATGAAGAGGAACTTGGGCAGCATCCCAAACCTCGGAACGCACTTCCTCTGGACTTCCTCTGGACTAGCAAGGGGAAGATCAGTAAATGTGCAGGATACACTCCCAGAGTCCTTCGGAGTGGGGATACGTCTGACGAGTCACTCAGAGGTGAAGTGACGCAAACTCATGACACAATGCACACTTCGCTCAAGTGTGTGTGTATGTGTGTGTGTCAGCGTGGACAGAGTGGACACACACCTCACACTCCACAGAGACGCCTGAAAATCATGTCCACTTTGAATGTACTTTTCAGATTTGTTTCACTATTCAGTGTTACATGGCATTTAGGAAAACAGTGTCGTGTGTGTGTGTGTGTGTGTGTGTGTGTGTTGGGAAGTTTCCAGAACATTCTCTGTGATACATGCTTGTTCATTTGGCTCCTTTTGGCACAGCACAAAGTGAAAAATGGGTGTGTGATCTCTGTGAGTGCAGCCCTACTGGCACGCCATTAGTTTATATTCATCCAGATCGGAAGCGTGTGTGCATTTCTTCTAGAACCTGATGAACTCAGGCTGAATTCTAGATGTCTCCGATTTGTTTTTTAATCATTTCCCCCCATTTGAAGAAATTGTTTGAGCACTTCCTGTGTTCTCAGCTTTCTCTCGGGACGAGCAACCAACACAGAGGCATCAGACGAGGCTACAAATGAGCTCGCCTGTCTAAATCAGACCAATTCAAACTATATAGAGGTTTAAAAATCAGTTCTGAAGCAAAAACATGTCATTTTAAGAAGAATGTGAGCAGCTACAGAGAAATAAATTCAGCTAATCCTCAGGCTGTTAGCTAGCACACACCTGTAGGTTATGCTAGCTGACACTTTTGCTAATTTTGCACTCATTTTTATGGCTAACTGTGTTGGCTGCTATTGTTTAAGAAAGTTTGCTTGATGTGTATTTTGGTACAATCAGTCAAATAGTACCAGTGGAAATAATTTTTATAATAGTCTAATCCTCAGTGTTTGAGCTAGCACAGCGTGACTTCCAGGCTAACTAACATATAGACTAGTTATGAAAGTTAGAAATGCTGTAAAGGAGTTTTTTTTTTCTTTTTTTTAAGAAATAGTTTGTATGTAATCTGTCATAAACACTTATAGCACTTATCATGCTCAAGGTGAGCTAGCAAAGCATGCACATCGTGTTTGTGGCAGATTAGCATGCTAAAAACACAGCTGCCAGAACAAAGTTGGCCTGGTTAGATCATAAAGTGAATTAAAATTTGAATTACTCATCAGTATGAGTGAACTAATAAACTCAGGGTGATATAATAGGGCTAATTTTCATGCTCTGAGCTAGCATAGACTAGATTAGCAATGCTAACAAAGCTAGCTAATTCTCAGTCTCAGGGCTTGTTTACAGTGAGCTAACTTAGAGTTCCTGCAAGAAGAACATTTACCTCAGGAAGCACAGCTTCTGTTGTTTCCTGAAGTCAAGTCTATAAAAAGATCATATCATGTTTTTTAGCTTAAATAAAAATGATCACTCAAAGATAATGGAGATTTTTTTAGATTTTTCACTGTTTGTTCAGGAATAATGATGCAGTAGCCGTGTGTCTTTGCTGTGGTTGCTCTTCCTGAGGGGAACGATGGACGCTCGGTTCTCACAGAAATAAATTCCTGATCCGCGTGTGGCGTAAATGTAACTGTCGCCCGTCTCATTGTAGCTCTGTGTGGAGGTGAGGGTTTTATCGCAGATGTTTAATCAATAAGAGACCTCACTGTGAGACAGTTGGACTGACCGCAGCAATACTTCAGCAATAAGAAGTCTCAGAAGTGCCTGAATTTCCCCAGTCAGGGAATCAGTGATTCTTACACCAGTACTCTGTATTTTCTAGGTTTCAAACAGGGATGTTAGATTATCATGTGCAACAATTCGTACAAAAACATGACGTGTGTGTTAAACCTGGACAAGAAACATATTCTCCGTCTTCAAGACGAGATTGATTTAACATGGATAGGCTCCAGCTTGCCCGCGACTCTGTAGGACAGGATAAGCGGTGACAGATAATGGATGGATGGATGGATGGATGTTGACGATGTTCCTGCTGTTTACACGTCTTCGCAAAATGAACAACAAGATCGCTTCATCAGATGTTGCCATGTTGGTTGTTGGCATGCAAAAAGTTATGTTGTTTCACTGCTACTCTGCCCCCTAGTGGATGTAGCTTTTAATTCTCTGGTTACACATAACATATGCAGACGATCGCATGAACAATAGCAGCTCGTGTGTGTGTGTGTGTGTGTGTGTGTAGTAAAAATGAAGTATATTTCCAGCTTTAGTGTCCGGTGGATTATAAAACACAGCTTTTCTCCACCAGCAAGTTCCATAACTTACAGACTAAAATCGTCTGCATATGTTTTAATTTGTTCATAATTTGTGCATTTATTTGTTTTTTTACATTTGGTGTGCTCCTCCAGCAGTTATGTGATCGTTGGCATAAAGTCCAACAGTAAACATTAGTTAATTTAGCTTGAGAAACGATCCAGTGCTGAACTCTGAAAACCTGAACTTGACTTCACCAGCAGGGGGCAGTGTACAGATTTTTAATGGAAATTAAATCGATCTGCCAAGAAACAACTGAGTCTGAGAAATACAGTAACCATCGATGGAATATTTTGTATAAAATGCCAAAATGTCTCCACAGTGTGGATATCACGCGTGCCTTAACAAGTTCCACCAAAATTAAACCAAAGATGTTTCAGTTTCTCTCAAAAATATAAAAAATAAGGCAATAATTCTACCTTTATTAAAAATCGGACATTTAGGTGTTTTAGCTGTTTTTATTTCAAACCAACCACTGTTGCTTTCCACTTACACACACACACACACACACACAATAGAACAAAGAGCTGTTAGCTAAGCTACTATTTACAACCGCATCTATTCGCATTACTAGTCGTTCCATGGCTCTGTGTGTGTCGATTAGCAAAGGCTGATCTCTGACCAGACAGTCGCGTGTCAGTTGTAGCAGTTCAGCAAGCTAACGAGATCATAAGGATATGAAATTAAAAAAAAAAAAAAATCACATCTAGAAATAAAGAGATCAGAAATCAGACGTGATCTTGTTAAGCTCTGGCTTATACAATCCTTACTAGACACGTTAGCATTTTAGCGAACTGGCCCTTTATGTGTCAAACAAAAGAAACTTTATTTGTGCAATTATTTGGAAATCAACTGACTGAATGTAGTACTGTTTTTTAAAAATATTTCAGGATTTTATTTTTTTTTTAGCAAGGCACTAACGTTTTGCTAACCCGTCCTCGCCACTGAGTGTCCTATCCCAAACTTGACAAAGTGGCGTCTGATAATCTCCATCGTGAACGTGTAGATGCTAATCAGAAACGACTTGGTGTTGGTCATGCCAAGTTGCAACTTTCACATCAGTCTCATAGTTTGCATCAACTGTTAGTCACTTTAGTCCACTTTCCCTTCTTTCTGCGAGAGAGACATGCCAAAAAGGCCAGACGTTTATCTGCTAAGCGTAAAATCCCCCTCACACACCACAATGGTTCTTGCTAATCAGCTCAGCAAAAGGAAAGCAACGGTATCTTGGATCTTCTGTGCTTCTCACTGTGCTTATTTCACCTTGGTGTGGCTTCGCTTTCCCAGAAAAACACACTGAAGCTCCTCGTGTGCAGTGGTGTCGTTGTTCTCACAATGTTCAATGCGATGCTTTTGGAAAATTGAGCCCACACGTACCCCTAGCGTGATATTCATTAGCGTAGTTAATCACCCCTGTCACGACAGTATACGTTCACACGTCGCCTTTTATACAGCAGAGCAGTTAGTGTGTACCGAGTGTGAACGGACACGGCCATGATTCACTACCTCACACTGCATGGTGGACTGACTGTCTGCTTGGGCGGGATTCCGTCTCTTCAGCTCCAACACAGAGGACTTTTATCAGTTTGGGTTAAAATCATCATGCTGCTTCGCTGTTTATAATCCTGAATGTTTGTAAAAAGAAAAAATAAACACTGTTTAATTGTTTAATGTACAAACCATTGAGTTGTTAGATTTACACTGCAAAAAATTGAAAACTGAATTTGAGGAGAAAATTACATAATACTAGTGAAATGATCTCGCTGCATGGACAGACATTTTTACTTGATAAGACATCTTCGACTAAGTTGGTTGCAATCTAGAACTAGGTTTAATAATCTCAGAGTTGGTGTCTTGTATTCTTCTAATAGGAAATGTTAGATTGATCCGACTATAATTTTTGCAACAGACACACTTTCACATCCCAGTACAGACAGGCTGTTTATTCGGTCTTCGTTAATATTCCAGAACATTCCTCGTATCCTCCAGGCCAGACCGCTCCAGTCTAGTCCGGTCCGATTTATTCCAGTCCTCAGGGACCATTTTGATTCATTCTATTCCTTCACCAGCTCGGACTCAGGAAGGTGTTTGGTGTTCTCCTGCTTGTCGTTGTGTGATGCTGCTGTCTGCCCGCCGTCGTTTCTCAAACTTTCCTAACGGTCTGGTTTGATGAACAGAACTATAGGGCTCATCAAGATTTCTGCAAACGACTCCGTGATCTGAAATTGTCCTAGTCTACGTTGAATCCAGTCCTTCGCTCGTTTGTGAATTGACAGATGACCCCATCGACTGACCCGTACTCCATGCTGGTGATGTTCTGGCCTGCGTTTCCTGTTTCCTATAGAACCTCAACCCTGTGTTCATTTGGATCGTATGATATTTCTTAATGATCAGCTGATGAATGTAGCTCCTCTGGATTAGCTTTAAACCTTTTAACCCATCTGTAGTGTTCACTGTGCACATATTCACTGTGCCCCATTCCGCCCCAACACCATCGCCTCAGGATGATTTCACACCACCAGCAAGGTTTCTTAAAAACACCAAGTGTGAAAGCAGCCTTATGCTTTTAAAGCAGTGTTTATTTGGAAATTCTCTCCATTTCTCTTGAAGATGATCCCTCATAAACAAATTGATGGAAAAGGGTCCTCGTGTTCAGAGATGTAAATAATTCACCAGGGGATGGGACTGGCGTTCGTGTCAGAGTTTTACTTCCGATAACCCGAGTGCTGAGTGAGCCGTGAGCGAGCGCTGACTGACTGGAGACGTCTGTGAACGTCCAACAGACGCCACAGTCTGTGGATTTAACGCGCGTCCTTTTTTATTCCATGTTAAGATTGCCGTCTTGTGCACAACCGTGACGGTCACCTTTTCTCTATTTTCATAACCCCTTCAGAGAGCGCTGTCTGTGTGTTAGCGGGAATTCTTGGAATTCTGTGATTTCCTAAAAATGTTTGGGTTTATGAGACTGATTTTCAGAATTGTTCCATGTAGATTTGAGCGTAACGATGCACAGAGACCCGCGTGTGGGTGAGCGAGTGAGTCTCTGGACTGTCTCCTGTTTCTCTACTGTACTGTTGATGTTTCTGAGCACTGTAAACCCACAGGCTTCTTCCTCACACACAGTAAACCGCTTCTAGGATTTTATAAGGATTTCCTTTTACTCTCCATATAACCATCTGCATATTAACTTATATCCACTGTATATGCCACCTTCTCTCTCTCTTTTTAAAAGAAAATAAAAATAAAATGAATGTTAAAATCTTTTTTCACACACCTGAGTCCTGTGCTTTGGTTTTATGGATGGTGAATCAGCTTCTGAGACGCGTGTGTGAAAACTGCAGGACCAAATGATTTGAGTTGAAACAAAACAACGTTCACTAGAGTCTCTGAGTGACGGCACACATTTAGGCAAACGTTTGTTAGCTACATTAGCATCGTAGCTTCAGTGTAAGACCAATTACGTGTGTTAGAAATTAGAGCTGAGTCTTATTATTATTATTATCGGTGTTGTGATTAGTAAATTAATCAGACCTAATGTAAACTGTTGTATACATATTTATTCACTCTCCAAACAGATAAACCTGATGAACACACACACACACACACACACACACACAAAATCACTGAAATCTACATAGGTTTATATTTCTGTACCTAAATTTAATAATTGTGTAAAATGTTGGTCCTCAGCAGGGATGATGAAGATGGAGGTCGTTAATTATCCACTACTACTGTTATATTTCTTATGCTTAGTATTTACTTACTTCCTAACTGATTAGTCATAAAAAAACTAAGGTTCAATTTAATTCAGTTTGATTGAAGCAGGAAATGGGGTGTTTAGTGTTTTAGGCTCTTTCAGGAGAAAATTAAAAACAAACAGTGGTAGGTTTCCCAAAAGCCTCTTAACGCTAAGAGCATCTTAAATGGGAGAGAGAGTGTTCATTGTGCTGCTCACTTTACCATTTAATGATGATCTTTGTGCTACAGTACTTTCGGGAAACTCAGCACAGATCTTTAATAGCTTTAATAAATAAACATGATCACGGTTAAGACTTGAATGTACTTGCTGTTCTTCCTGTGGCAGTTGAAGTTTGAATCGATCTGCCAAAGACCATGATGGTGCACTTTTTCACCACCATCACTGAGCCCATCCTCACCTCCTCCATCACCTCTTGGTACGCTGCTGCCACTGCCAGGGACGAGAGCAGACTGTAGCGCATCATTCGCTCTGCTGAGAGGACGATCGGCTGCGGCCTTCTGTCTCTGTAGGACCTGTACGAGTCCAGGACCCTGAGGAGAGCAGAAAGGATTGTGGTCGACCCCTCTCACACCCCGGAAACAAACTTTTTGAATCGCTCCTCTCTGGTAGGAGGTTGCAGTCCATTAGAACCAAAACCTCATGCCATAGGGCCAGCTTTTTCCCCACTGCAGCTTCCTCATCAATAAAGCCCGAGACCCCACTAATTCTAAACTCACACTTCCAATCTGTAACGCTAACGCGCTGCTTCTCTGAACTGTGATTTTGCACGTTTCATGCTTATGTTGTACATCTTCATCCTGTGAACCTTTATTGCACGTCCCAGGACACACTGTACAGCTTGGACTTCAAAACAACCCCCCCACACACCTTAAATATGTCCACTTTTCAAATTTGTATATTTTAGATTCTTCTTATTTTTTTATTCTATTTATATAACTGCTTGTTTGTGTCTTTTTCAATTCTTTTTTCTTAACTGTTCAACCACCAAAGCCGATTCCTTGTATGTGAGAATGTACTTGGCAATAAACTCAATTCTGGTTCTGATACTGACTGAATAGTTGGATTATATTCATGACATTTTTTAAATTAAGGCTTTTTAAATTCACAAATGAATCAGTGAATTAAACCCAGGATGTTCTGACTCTCCATGTAACCAACCACATTAAACTCCATCCACTGTCTTCAATTCTTTATTTTTTAATGAAACGAAAGTTAATCTTTTGAACGCATACCTGAGCCTTTACCTTTAGTAATTAATTAAATAAGCCGACATTAATTATTGATGAACTGTATTTTACTTATTAATAGAAATAGCATTCCTTCAAACCAGAATAGTGACGTTGTGACGTCAGCGATTTAGGTCTTGGCGTCATGACGTCACGCAAAATACGGAAATGAGCCCGTTGGCTGGGACTCGGGGTTTAAAATGGCCGAGTCGTGAAGGAACTCCGGCTTTCAATTAAAAACACAGATTTTGGGGGTTAATTTTCCAGAGGAAGGGAAGAGCGAGGCTGTGTCACGGTGGGGTGGTTTTTTTTGTTTTACACAGTACCGGAACACCATGTCCCTGTTCCAGTCGGCGCTGGGCTTTCTGGCTGGTACCGGTTCCGCCGCCGCCAGTCGGGATCAGCACGACTTCGTGGGTCAGGTGGTGGAGCTCGGAGACACCAAACTCCGCATCAGGAGGGTCATCGCTGAGGGTGAGGAGAGCCGGGGTTCCGCTCTGTGTGTCGCTGCGCTGTGGAGTTTAACCTGCTGAGCACTCAGCAATGCTAATGCTAGTGCTAATGCTAGCTGTGTGGGGTTTAGCCGGTTCTAGCTGCTCCAAACCGACACGGTTCCCATCTCTTTCCTGCCCCGCCGAGCCCCTCACTCAACCCGGAGTTATTTTGAGGAGTGCGCGGTGGAGATTGTGCGGCTCGGCTTTGCTAACTGGTGTTAGCCGTTGGCTAACAGGGCTCGCGTGATGACGCGGATGATGAGTCACCTGATCCACCTGGCCGCGGCGCGCGCTAATGATGTAGAGCGGCTCGGTGTTTACGTTTCCGCGCACTCCAGCAGTAATAAGGAAGCTTTAATTTCTCTGGAGGTTTCCGCGCGTTGGGAGGGTGATTAGGTGATTCAGGGTTTTAAGTCCTGATCTGTGTGTTTATTTGTCCTGATAAAACCACAGGAAATGGCGTCAGTATCAGTTTGTCAATGCGCATGCGCGAGATCTGACAGTTGTATGGCGATCTTCAAACCGTAACCGCTGTCTGTCTCTCTGCTCAGTCCTTCTCAGTCCACCTAACCGCTGTCTGTCTGTCTCTCTCTGCTCAGTCCTTCTCAGTCCACCTAACCGCTGTCTGTCTGTCTCTCTGCTCAGTCCTTCTCAGTCCACCTAACCGCTGTCTGTCTGTCTCTCTGCTCAGTCCTTCTCAGTCCACCTA
>JAODOM010000017.1:1564689-1578218 GCA_027576675.1 Plicofollis nella
CATCCTGGAGTTCACACCTGACCAGGCAATGATGGAGGGACAGAGCTTGGTTTTGAGAACTATGGCAACACCTTCAAGTTTGTGGTCGTCAGTGCTCCATCCTGAGTGGTAAAAGGTGTAGTTTCCATCAGTAAACTCTCCTTCACCAGGTATGCGGCACTCACTCAAACAGGCTATATCAATGCTGAGGCAGTCTAACTCAGCTGCTACCACAGCAGATCTATGCTCTGGAGCTTGTCGACATGTTGTTGCAGTGTCTGACAATGTGTGGACATTCCATGATGTAATCTTAATTGAGAGATGAAGTTATGCACACGTCTGGGCTTATCAGAGGTATGGATTCCAGATGGGTTTGCCCGAGGCTCGCCATGGTTGCCAGATGGCTGCCCAAGCGTACAACATAGAGATTGTTTATGTTGTTCTTAACTAGGGCTTGTTGTGGATATAGTAAATGTGAGCCGAGGTTGCAAGCCTTTGCTCATGTGCAAGCAGGCTGCCCACTTCTGTGCTTGTGTCCTCCACTGGTGTTGTTGCAGAATGGAACTACAAGAGCCACATATTAATGTAATGTTCACATGTGAAGCGGTCGATTGTAGTCAGTGGGCTGACACCTGACGGCACTGACCCAAGTATACTGAGCTGGCTTGAGATAGCTATTGTATCCCTGCACCCCTTGAAGGTGGTATGCTCATCACACTTTCCATAGCTGGCCGTTAATTCCCGAGGTGGTGGTTTAGTGGTGCGTGCACTTGGAACCTTCTGCCCAGGTGCATATGGTACCTCCATGCTTCGTCAAGAGCAGGCCAAGGTGCTCATAATGATGCTGCTTTGGCAGGGGCATGGACCCCTGACGCACTTGACTCCACAGCAGTAATCCGATGGCAGGCCATAGGGCAAGACGATCGGGCTGGTGAGGAGCTGCACCACTGATGCTGGTTCCCTTGTGGAGTGGGGTACCAGAGCTCCATTGGCCGCATCATTTCGGGGGTTCCAGCCAAGCCTTCATGGCTACCGTGGCAGTGCCAGGGCACACAAATTCCCCACTGTACTTCACCTTGGCTAGCAGTCCTTTACTTTGATATGTTGCCAGCTGGGGGACGACATGGACGTGGAGTTGGACTTCTCCCCCAGCAAGCATAGAGGCTTTCTTACCTCCATGGGGAAGCCTATTACACATCACATGCATCCTCTTTGCTTTCCACAGGTTTGAAAGGGAAAAGTTGGTGTGTAGAGGGATAAATTAGTTGTTGGGGGATAGATTAGGGATAAAATTAGCTCATGTTTAAAGTCATTAAAATTATGTAAAGCTGCTTTGAGACAATGTCTATTGTTAAAAGTGCTATAAAAATAAAACTAGATGTCAGCAGGATTGTACACACCACACATATTACATATTCAACAGCTTCTTGATGCTGTCTTGCTTCCTAAACAAGTAGCAATTTGTAAATGTAATGCACACATTAATGTCTCTGATCTTGTTTCCTTAGGTAATGCTGCTGCAGATGCTGCTGCAAAAGCCTGCAGCATCCAAGGGCTCCCCTCACATGCATGCATGAACCTCTGTTTGTTCCACAGCACTATTTATACTTGATTTGCAGGACATCCAAAAATGAGCTACACCACAGAAGATTCGGCAGTGGAAGAAAGCAGGCTGTGAAAAGCATTGGTATGGTCCAGATTCCAATAAGCTGTACCTGCCACAGGGATACTTCCAACATTTTGCTAAGTTGATACATGGGTGAGACCATGTTTCAAAAGGGGGAATGATGAGTATGGTCCAGATTCCAGTAAACCATGTTTGCCGTAGGGGTACTTCCAACATTTCGTTGAGTTGATACATGGGCGAGACCACATATCAAAAGGGGGAATGATAAGTACCATGGCTAAGCATTGGTTCACAAAAGGCTTCACAGTATTTTCCCAAAAAAATTGCCAAAAATGTTCTATCTGCACCACACACAACATAGGCCATGGGCAGGCAGCCCCTCAGGCTGCACACCCAATCCCAAACCTCCCATTTGACCATTTACAGATGGACTTCTTTGAAATGACACCCACTGAAAGGAAGAAATATTGTCTTGTAAAAGTAGACATGTTTTCTAAGTGGGTAGAAGCTTTTCCTGCAGCCAAGCAAGACGCAAGAGCAGTAGCAAAGGCCCTGCTGTCTGAAATAATTTCCAGGTGGGGTATTCCACAGAAAATAAGTATGACAACAGGACCCCATTTGTCAACCAAGCCCTCAAACAGGGAGGAGAGATGCTGAGCATAGACTTAAAACAGCACTGTGCATACCATCCCATGAGTGAGGGTGCAGTAGAAAGAAAGAATGGCACTCTGAAAAACAAATTGGCTAAATGCTGTGCAGAAACAGGACTAAACTGGGTAAAAGCCCTCCCTATTGTTCTTTTCCATATATACATGCGGGTACAACCAAAAAACAAACTTTAGGGCCAAAGCCAATGTCATGCCTAACAACAAATTTGTGTGAAGATGAAATGTTGCATTATTGTGCAGAACTATCTTCCGTTTTGTGTGCCATGCACGAACAGGTGAAAGATGCTCTTCCGCAGCCTGTAATGGGTGCACTTCACGATCTGCAGCCCGGTGACTGGATAGTGGTGAAGGTCTTCTGACATTGTAAAAGCTGGAGACACCCCAGGTGGCTTGGTCCATACCAGATCCTCCTGATGACACAGATGGCTGTTAACATCCGCAAGAGAGCCACATGGATAAATGCCAGCCACTGCAAGCAAGCACCAAATCTGAAGGGAAAGAAGAGAACAAGGAATAAAATGAGTGAAGGAAGGAGTTGGTGACAGAATAGGGTGTCCCTGAACCTCAGTGAGGTAGGAAGAGTACAAAAGGGCATGCCTGCACTCAGAGCACCAACAAACACCAAGAAGGATGAGGGGTCACCCAACCCTTCCTGTATCCGAGGGTTTGGAAAGAAGGTATCATTTTAAATAAAAGGAGTGACAGTTGTAATTGAAAAACTGACACAAAGGATATTGGTGAAAACTAGTAAAATCAAGTGATACCAAAGCAGGATTGAGCAGTATAGGCAAAATAGAATGTTTTGGTCTAACCAAAAATGTCTTTTTGAAATGTTGGAGAACGAAGAGAGGGATAATTCTGTTATACCAGATACGGAAAAGAATGTACGTTTTTGGACCAGCATTTGGGATAACCCTGTGAGTCTCAATAAAGGTGCTGAATGGTTAAAAAAACATAGAAGATGAGCTTTCTGGAATAAACAAACATAATGATATTATGATAACCGTAGATAAAGTAACAAAACAACGAAAGAAGATGGCCAATTGGAAAGCCCCAGGGCTTTATGGACTACAGGGCTTCTGGTTGAAGAATCTCACACCATGCAGAGAAAGAATAGCCATTCAACTACATGACTGTCTTGCCACCAACCAAACACCAGAATGGTTTACTACAGGCCGAACAGTGCTAATCCTTAAAGACAAGCAGTCAATTTAAGGGCAGTTTCAGTAGTAAGGTATGGTGCAGGAATTATCAGTTGGACCACAGAAGAACTCAGGAAATTGGACCAGAAAACAAGAAAGTTATTAACCATTAACAGAGCACCCACAGGCAGATATCGATAGACTTTATGTGAAAAGATCAGTGGGCAGATGGGGTTTATTAAGTGTAGAGGACTGTATAAGCATTGAAGAAGGTAGTTTATACAAGTATGTTGAAGCAAGTACCGAAAGGTTACTTTGTTTTGTAGCAGATGAAAAAATTTTGGATGAGGGGGTGAGAAAGCAAAGTATAGCCAAAGAAAGAATGACCAGATATAGAAACAAAATGCTTCATGGACAATTTATGAAGGGAACAGAGGAAGTAAGAGATTTGAATTCATGGAACTGGTTAAAAAGAGGTACCATAAAGAAATGGAAGGAGACTTAACTACTGCACAAGATCAAGCATTGCGAACCAACAATATCAAGAACAGAGTCGACAAGGAGAATGTGTCCTCAATGTGCTGATTTTGTGGAGAAAGAGAAGAGACAATTAGTCATCTAACAGCAGAATGCAAGAAACAAGCACAAAAAGAATACAAAATGTAGAGACGTAATAAGGTTGGACAAGCCATTCATTGGAAGCTCTGTCAGAAGTTCAGTTTCCCAAGCAGAGATAAGTAGTATGACCACACTCCGGAAGGGGTAATGGAAAATGATCAAGTGAAAGTACTGTGGGACTTCAGGGTTCAAACAGACTATCATCTTGAACATAATAGACCAGATATGGTATTAGGGAAGAAGGAGAGAACATGTAAGGTAATCGACATAGCATGCCCCTTTGGCACGTGAGTGCTGGTAAAGGAACATGAGAAAATTGAAAAATATTATGACCTTAAAAGAGAGATTGGGAAGATCTGGAACTGCAGGAGAGTAAATGTAGTACCAGTTGCAATTGGAGTACTTGGGACAATCACTAAGAACTTCAAAGCATCACTAAACAAAATTGGATTGAATGATGGCACTGTGTTGCTTCAGAAAGCTTGCTTGTTGGAAACAGCAAAGATTTTAAGAAAGTCACTTGACACCTAAGGCTATAGGCTGTAGTTTGATGTCTAGATTGCAAAAACCGCATTAACAGCTTATGAATTGCTGAAATAATAATAATAATAATAATAATAATAATAATAATAATAATAATAATAATAATAATCTACATTTGAAAAGCCTGGATTTCATTGCTATTTTCACTAAATGTCTGTCCTTTTATGTTAGATTGGTTCAGTAAATGAAGTTCTTGGCAAATCTTTTTATAAAATATGCTGATTTTTTTTTTTTGTTTTGTTTTCTTACACAGATTTATTAGCCAGGATTGATATCATTAACTGTATTAAAATGTAAACAACCTTTATTTCAAAACTCCATTAAAAAGAACTATACAAAATAAAAGAATTCTAAATCAAGATTTAAACAAAACTATATACATTTTAAAATATTTTTACTTAATACATGACCCAGGACATGGGTTCAACATATACATTATAAAAGACAATTAACTAGTCCATTTTTCCAATTGTGTTTACTATTTGTCCATTACTAAAATCAAAGTTCTTCTCTAGTTTAATCGTCTTGGTGCCTCTTAGACACAACACTGCAGGTCTTAATAAATTGAATGACAATGTGACTCTCAACCAGTGCATTATTTCACCGTATTCAACCTGTTTCTTCTCACTTACTTTGAATGCCAACTCAGCAACAAAGCGCTCGGCTCCTCTCCTCCGTATGGCTTGAAGACTGGAGGACTAAAGGAACCATGCTCCACCTCTATCACACATCGATTATAAAGACGCTTCTTCTCATTCTCATTGCCGCATCCAGTTTTTGGTTCAGGTGACTCTTTTCATACATTTTTGTTTCACTTCATGTAATTCATTCTCAACGCTAAAGACGTCCCTTTATAAAGATACCGAAGTCCTGCCAAGCAGTCAGAAACACATTTATCAGTGGCCGCAGTTCCACATGTAATGAAGGGAGCGTTAAATAATTTGGTTCCCTGAAGAACCTCATGATTCTTTAGGTCATTTATTTATGTTGGTGACACAGTAAACTCAATAACAGTCTTCTAAGGATCACTAAGATCCTTCATAACGTTTTAGTTTCGATGCACCAAATGGTTAAAAACATAAATCAGTCAAGCAGTTGTCTAGAAAACAACAGCACTCAGTAAGGCCATACAGGAACTCATCACTGAACTTATTTTGCGGCACCTTTTATTATTCAGCAGAGGACAGAGACCTGACGGCACTTAGGACCAGGAGGAGGCTCGGGACGGGTTTCCTTTCTGTCCGTTACTCTGCATTGATCGTTGTGACGTAGCGGATCCGCCATCTGTAAACTCCCAAAGGGCTCAAAGTCAATTAACGCGCAGCTTCCCTGAGGATCCCAGCGGCCCGGGCAGCATGGGCTTCAGTCTCTCCTTCAGTACAGACAGACAAAGTTCTGTTTCACAAAAACAGGGTTTAACAAGCAAAGCACCATCTTCCAAACATACTTTATATAATAATCTGCAGCTCAGAATCACAACATCTGCAACATCTGCACTGGAAACTAGGTTGTAGAGACAGACTGCAAGTTGGACTTTTTTTTTTTTTAATAAATAAAACTGTACATGTTCAGCATTCAGATTGAGCTTAAATGCACAAGAGTAGATCCGTTCACAGCATTAATCACTAGAACAAGGTGAATAAAGGGAATAAAACCCATGCACGCACGCGCCATTATTGACTGATTGCTTTATTCCGAACAGTAAAGAGGAGATAAAAAAACAAAACAAAAATAAAAAATGCAATAATCAAAACATCGTCATAAACAAACAGAACAGCGCAGCCACAAGGCAGTAACATAATAATGTTCGGGAAGGATTAGGAAGAAGTAAATAACTTATCCAATCCTAACCCTCTATACCACCGCTAATCAAACGTCACTTTCCGCCATAATAAACTATATATACACACAAAAGAAAACAAAAGCAACAAACAAAAAAGAAAAACATACCAGCATGGTGTAATATCGACCAAATCAAATCATATATACAGATACTTATGTTATGCATGTATACACACATACATATACACATACCTATTTACCAAATAAACTCATAAATAATAAACAATGGTTATATTTTTCAGAATTGCTGGGGCTCTTTAGAGTTTTCTTGTTGAGACACAAGAGTGTGTGTGTGTGTGTGTGTGTGTGTGGTCAGTGAAACGGGCTCGTGCTCTTGCGCCCGCCACTCTGCGCCCGTTTTCCCGCTGCAGCGCGCGCGCATTCCAGAGGCGCCCAGTGTGCGCATTTACAGCTGTTAAAGCCTCATACTGAGCACACGGAGCACTCCCGGGCTCACACCACACACACACACACACACACACACACACACACACACACACACACAGCCTTCAGAGCGCACAAACTCTCACAGGAGTCGGTGTGCTTTTATTATTATTATTATTATTATTATTATTATTATTATTATTTAATGTTGCCATGGATTAGCTGTACGACTGGATCTACACCAGAAGGATGAGCTGCAGAACTTCTACAGATGATGAACAGAGCTAAAAACAAACTGATTTTTTTAAAAAGTGATTTTACAGGCGCGCGCGCACCAGACACGACTGACTCGCAGCACGCGGCTTTACAAACAAACAAACAAACAAACAAACAAGCAAACAGGGTCGAGCAATAAGTAACCCGAGTGGTGCGGATTTAAAAAAAAAATCTGATTAAGCTGCGTTAAATTTTCCTAATTAACAGAGAGAGAGAGAAAAAAAAAAAGTGATCAGAGCTTCAGCAGCTGCGCTTCTTTCCGCACCGCGCACGCGCATCTCTCAACGGTACAGTGCAGGGATACGACACTGCGCATGCGCACGACTCGCTCTCCAGCTGAACCAGGAGAAGGCGCACTGCGCATGCGCGTGATTTTCTTCCCGAACAGGGCTGAATGAAGAGGGAAATTTAAAAAACGGTTTCAGGGTCCGGAGGAGCTGAACTACTGCATCTCTCATCTCTCAGCAGCATCCTGAGCTCACTCCAGCAAAACAGGTGAGAATGGGTTCAAGCCCAGCTTTCTGTCTCCTGTACAGTGAGAATAGAAGCAGATGTGAGTGATGGTGTGAAGTGACAGCTGGAGGTGGATGTGAGGGAGAGGGTGAGGTTTGAGGATCAGAGATCAGCTCCAACTCTGTCGCTGAGCTTCTCCTCTCTTTCAGCTTGTTCTGATTCTCATACAGAAACAAATTATGTGCAGATCTGATGCAGGTAACAGGCAAAAAATTTTATCTGATTATGAAATTTTTAACACAAGATTTGAACTAGTTGAATATAAATATTAACATTACTGTTCGATTAACTGCAAAGATTCTGTTTAAAATAATGACGCTGATTCGGCACCAATTTCATTCTCAAAGGAAGTCAGGTTTTCACTCTCAATATTTTATTTCCGTTCTCCGTTTTTATAACAAAGCGTGCAGCAGAAGGTATTTGTAATATGCACCGTATCCTGTGTTAGGAAATGATTGAAGCTGGTTGTACAGACAGGATGTCAGGACTGACGACAAATTCAGGACCTAATCAGAACTCCGCGCAGGACTACAGGTAAAAACACGAGTTATTACTTTTTCTTCCCTTTTGGATGATCACTGTTGCATTTCACCTGAAAAAGAACAGATTTTTGAGAATACTGGACTGAAGTCATTTTTTTTCTTGAGAACTTAAATTCTCTGTATACATACATAAGGGTTTAAAAAAAAAGTATTTAAAAACAAAAAAGCCCATTTATCCTCTAATAATAATAAATTAATCAAAAGACTGCATGATTTTTAGCAAAGACATTAAAAAAAAAAATGCAGATTTGATCAAAATTTTCTGGGTTTTTTTATTTTTTATTTTGCCCATTCAATTTTCCTGCTGTATTTCTTCAAACCGTTCCTTCCTTGTTTTGTTCTGTAAACTGAAACGGGCAGTTTGTGAAAAGAGCGAGCGAATCATTTTTGGCCCTGAATGGACGTGTCAGAAAGCATCAGGTCCGAGGTGCACCACCTCCTCCCCCTTGTTTTCAGGGACACTTAACGGTTTGCATCAGTGAGCAAATAAAATCATCCCCTTTTCTCTTCACTTATAACTTCACTCTAATTGCCGTCGGGTTACAATGAGATGTCTGAAATGCGAATCTTTTCTGAGGATGTGATGTAATTCTCCCTGATGCTGTTCAGTTTAATAGTGACAGTGACTTTCTTTAGTGTGTGCATTAATATAAACAGAGTATTTAATGGAATAATCGTGTTAAAGCCTAATGCAGGGCATCGATGCCGGGTTTAATTAAGAGTTTATTCCAGGTTTGTGTTGCACTGTCAGGGTTATGGTGTCGCTGCTCAGCTTGGAGAAGCAGCTCAGGGGTTAATGGCATGTGTCTGTGACCTCAACATTACATTTATATGTTGCTTTGCTCATTTCTTTAGAAATTTTATTCAGTTTGTTCCAAATGTTATTATATATTAAGGAAAGCACGCTTTATTAACTTCCTGATGAAATACAGCAGTGTACCGTAGTATCTATGCATGGAGGATAAAATAAAAAAGCATTGGCTAACATATATGAAAAGCTGAGCATGATTTCTGGATATTTGTAGTTTGTTCCGATTTGTTGGTAAAACAACTAATAAAATGTATATTTTTTTTAAACAAAAAAGTTCATCGAGTATATTTCTGGACTGACACGTTCTGAACAGGTGGCCAATAGGAAGTCTTAAACAAACAACACAGAGGCTTCTTCACTTTGTTTCTCGATCATAAAGCCTGCGGTGTAGTGTTTCATTAAAGAATTAAGAAAATTAGATATAATGATGGTATGATGACGACCAGGTGTCATGCAACGAAGTGTCTTTTGTACAATAACAATAAGCCGCTGTTAAACCCTGTGTGCGGTGTTGAGGTGTCATTTCTGTGGCCAGTACCTCTAAGCTTCAGTGTAAAGTTACACTTGACTGTGTACGTGTGTGTGTGTGTGTGTGTGTGTGTGCACGCGCACAGTGGATGATTATTCATAGCCTCTTTAATGGGGCAGGCTGGGCAGCCCGAGGCCATGTCCCGTATCTCTCCTCTCCACTGATGTAATTTATTCAGGTGACAGACAGAAAGTGTGCCTTATTTACCCCCCCACCCGTCTACCCCCTCAGGCCGTGTGTAGCCCTCTTACAGCCCTGGGGGGAGGGGCAGAAAGGCCCAGCTCGGGGTGGAAACAGGGCAGCCAAACAGATGGCATCCTATTTGTGTGAAGCCTGTCATTCCAGCAGATTAATGCAAGAGGGTTGGTTAAAGAAAAAGAGCGACAGACAATCAGGGGCTGGAGGGGAGGGAGGGAGGAGGGAGGAGAGGAAAACAATAGCGCCACGTGCCGTGGTGCAGATTTTGTCGTTCGCTGACACAATAGGTGATCATTTTTCAACGAGGCCGGACCAACTGTTGCAGACAGGCGCGAGCCCCGTTAACTGCGTTTCAAACGATCCGCTGTTTACGTACGATTCAGCCAATGGCTGACAAGCGCCAGTAGTCACCTGACTAAACTGTGTGTGGGTGGGGGGGTGTACTACAGTGTCTGCAAAAATAACCGAAAATAGTGAGGGTTGTCATAGTGACCCCAAGTATTAGGCTCAATAGTGAGCAAGTGGAGAGGATTGGAGGGCCTCCCCCTCTCTCTCTCTCTCTCTCTCTCTCTCTCTCGTCTCCTCTCAGTGCTCCCTTGAAGCAATGTAAAAAAATTTCTTATATCAAAAGTAAGCAATTTTTTTTCTGAATCATTCAAGGAAAGGTGGGAAAATCATTATTATTTAATAATAATACAACTAAAAAGCATTTATTGACGATTCCTTATCATCACTAGTGACAACACTATCCATCCATCCATCCATCCATCCATCCATCCGGTCCTAATTCAGAACAATGCAGAATATTTCGCTGTTGTTTTTTTTAAAGAATGCACTGAATTGTTTACAAATACTGTATATTTATATCTTAAAAAATAAATCCTGACTTTGGAGTGCAAGATGCTTTTTGTTTTCCCCAATAAACCTTTGAGAGCCATTCCTTTTTTAAATCCTCAATCTAAAGTGTATTACTCCCTTCATGCTAAATTAAGTGTGTGTGTGTTTAGGCTTCTGACCTCAGATGCGTCCGAGCTGTGTAAGTTTGACCCCGGTGACCTCCAGTCTCTGACCTGGCTGACCTCAGTGGACGTCCCTCGTCTGCAGCAGCTCCGCTCGGGCAGAGCCGAGTTCAGCATGAGCGCTCAGGACCAACTGAACACAGGTCAGCGCACGCGCGCACACACACACACACAGAGTTTATATAGAAAACTTCATAAGATCCTGATTTTACCTGTGTGATTACTAACCTACAGCAGCTCAGCTGAGTAACATGAGCGCGGCTGGAGGAGGGACGTCCATGATCCATCTACAGAGTAACATGCAGCACAGCCCTCTGGGAATCAACAGCGTGAGTTACATTTGACACACGTTTCTGTCCACAGCTTCTTTACTTCACTATAACATACTGCACCTGCAACAGTATCCTGAGGCTCTGCTTGTTTCACAGATGCCGCAGTTTTCTCCCAGTTTTCCGTGCCCTGCCTCGGTCTATCAGACCTCTTCTCAGCAGGTGATGACTTTCTCCCAGTCCAACCAGCAGGTACTTCACTCAAACACCAGTCACGTCCTCAGTGTAGTTTATAGATGTAGAGTTTGGTTCTTATTTTGTTTCTAATCTAGTACACCCAACTGAGCCTGTTGACAACTTTAGGAGAAACTGATCATCAGCATCTGATATCGTGATATATGTTCCGATATTTTTGGATAGCTCTAGAGATACTGAAATGTTTTAACCTGCCGCAGCCGACTGTTCTCCAACAAGGCTGGAGCCACCCTCTGCTCATCAGATCTTGGAAACTTCTTATAATAATATAAAAAGTCTACATGGCAGCACTTCATGCTGATTCATTCCTGTGTGTTTGCTGTGGTTTCAGTGTTCTCCTGGAGGACTGTACAGCAACTTCAACAACCAGAGTTTATTCACACAGCAGCAGATCCACACTCCACACAGCCAGGAGACGCAACCCAAAACCTTCCCCAAGCCCATCTACTCCTACAGGTGAGACACTATACACATCTATCATACACTGTAAACAACTGGTGGTCAGTAGATGTCCACAGTCAAGCGTTTCCACACTTGGCATGATAAAGCCCGTCTGCTTCTCCGTCTCTCTCTAGCTGCCTGATTGCTATGGCTCTGAAGAACAGTAAAACAGGCAGTCTCCCAGTCAGCGAGATCTACAGCTTCATGAAGGAACACTTCCCCTACTTTAAGGTGATGTCATATAGAACTAGACAGTGTGTGTGTGTGTGTGTGTGTGTGTGTGTGTGTGTGTGCACTAAACAAAACTGATTTAGTAGAAATCTTATATGGTTTTAATTCTCTGGGACGGTCAGACGGCACCGGACGGCTGGAAGAACTCCGTGCGGCACAACCTGTCTCTGAATAAGTGTTTCGAGAAAGTGGAGAACAAGATGAGCGGCTCATCGAGGAAGGGCTGCCTGTGGGCTCTCAACCCAGCCAAGATCGACAAGATGGAGGAGGAGATGCAGAAGTGGAAGCGTAAAGACCTAACGGCCATCCGACGCAGCATGGCCAACCCAGGTGTGTCTCAGGAACGCGGTGCTTCAGTAATCAGATGAGATAACGGATCAATAAGATTTTATTTAACTGCGATTTTTTTTTTGCCTGAATCTCTGACATTCCCCTCACGTCCTTACTCAGATGAATTAGACAAGCTGATCACAGATCGGCCAGAGAGCTGCAGGCGGAAACCGCTGGATCCTCAGCTTCCTCCTCCTCAGCCGGTTTTGTCTCTGCAGTGTCTTACTGTTCACCATCAGCTCCAGCTGCAGCTCCACACTCAGCCCCGGATAGCACCAACATCTCCGGCTCCTGCTCAAACACCACCACTCCACCCTGTACCTGACCTCGTCAAACAACCACAACAACCACCACCACCACCACCAGCGGAGATCTTCAGTGTCCACAGTGATGTCCACTCTGAGGTGGATGCTCTGGACCCCAGCATCATGGATTTCGCTTTGCAAGGTTGGTGACATGAGAAATTGTTTTGTAGTTGAATTTCTGAATGAGATAAACAGATGATGTCATAAACAGTGATAAATTATTATTTTTTTTTAAATCAAAGATGACAAAGAAGTTTTTGTCCCAGTTGTGAGCAGGAACGTTTTATTGTGTTTGCTAAATGCTAATACCATCCAACGGTGGCGATTTATTGACACGGTGTATTCTCTCGGCACAGCAGTATGTAAGATTAGACAGACATTCTCCGCCCTTTGTCACGTCTCGTCAGTGTGAGATCAGTGATTAAGTGCCTGGAAGGTATCATACTAGTTTGAGATTAAAGCCCCTCACTCACTGCTCCTTGTTTATCTGCAGGAAACCTGTGGGACGAGATGAAGGATGACAGCTTTAACCTGGAGGCCCTGGGCTCGTTCAGTAACTCCCCCCTGCGTCTCTCTGACTGTGATCTGGAGGGTGTGAGCACAACACCAGTGTCCAGTGCTGCTGAAATTCCCTTCTCGGGCGTTTACACATCTTACAGCACGGTGGATGGATTCTCCAACCAGTACATCAGCACACAAGGCAGCAGCAAACCCATTGTCCTGCATTAAACACACGGTCACATGCACCAACCAAACAGCAAAGACCAGCTTTACTCCAAAGGACCAACAATGCACACTTTGGTTTTCGATTTAAAGCCAGAATAATACTAATAAAAAATAGTTTCTCATGACTGTATTCATGGACATCTTTCCTTACGCAAACTACTAGTGACACAGAACCTTTGGGACTCGGATTGTATAAAAAGGGACATATATGATGTTTGACACGAATCAGTCTCCAGTGCTGAGAGAAAAGTGAACCAAACAGCTAATTTCTAGAAAATTAG
>JAODOM010000017.1:1652754-1663066 GCA_027576675.1 Plicofollis nella
CCTCTCAGAGGAAACGTGGCTCCTTTCAGCTTCCTCTGAATGATGGACCCTGAACAGGACGCGCTGCTTCTCTTCTGCACCAAATTCATCTCAGTTCACTTTGACTCGTTCATTTTATCAACACATCTTTACAAGAAGTTACATCTTTTTATCTGATGGTGGTGGTGTGATTTTGAAATATTTCTGAGATAAGCTCACGTCTCCGTCAAGCAGTTGTGCTTTTACAGAATTAAATTATTACAACAACTCCAGCACCGTGGTTCAGAGATTTTATTCCTTTAATCTGTTTCACAGTTTCTGTTGAAATGATGAAGAAAAAATATGATTAAAGTTCAGCCAGAGAAATGGGAAGAAATGATGAACACAATCGTTATGTCCGTGTGTGTTGATGCTTTGAGTGCGTAGCGTGTGCCACAAGGACTAATCACCATGCACCTGTTCCAGAATAGAACACAATCACAGCACACTCTTATAAAGATTCTGACAACACACACTTTACGAAGTACACACACACACACACACACACACACACACAGAGTACCACCAAGTATCTCACGTTACCAAACCTGAGATTCCATGTTGATCCTCTGGTTCTTGACTTTGTGTCCAGTTTTCTCGACCCTGCTGAGTATTACCGCCGATATTCTGTTTTTGCCTCACTCGACAATTTCCTGTTTCTCGACCCCGCCTCTGTGTCATGTTTTTGATCTGTTTGCCTGCTTGTTTTCAAATAAACACGCTTCCTGAGATAAAATCTGTCCGTCCGCTTCTTTACTGACAACAGCACACTTCCTGTCAGCAAACCAAATCATCTACAAGAACTCTGGGTTCTGTGCAGCAGTGAATTATTTCTAATCACACTCTCCACACTCAAAAAAATGACTCATAAGATTTACTTAAAAAATCTATTGTAAGTATTTGCACGCAAATTTTGTAAGTAAAATTTAATGCTGCAATATTAAGTAACACTCACTTGCCAGTATCAAGTAAAATTTACTTAACATAAAACATAACAGTTGTGACAATATTAAGTAACATTTATTTAATTATATCCAAGTTTTAAGTTATATTTATTTAAACAAATTAAGTAAAATCTACTTGTTTTTCATAGACCGGAACATCATTTACCCCAAAATTTTAAGTAAATTTTATATATCTGTAGTATGTGCTGTTATGCAGTAATTTAGTAGATTTTAATTATTTTCTTGTGTTTGACATTTTAATTTACTTGCTTGCATTACGTTACATTACTCACTAAAATTAGGTAATCATTGCCAGTTTTCTTTTGATAAATGTTACCAAATAAATTTACTTTATACATATAATATATATTTATCACATATCACAAGACTAAATTACAGTGCAATTAACGTGTTTATTTTTCAAAATTTTACACAGTTCAACAAAGTACCATCAAACTCTGAAACAGTGCATTTTCAACATTTCAACCTGTCCTCTAGACTGGTACACTTTTAAAACATTGATGAAATAAAATCAACAGAATTGATTAAAAATGAAAAAGGTGTCTAACCATTATAAATGAAGAATAAAATCTTTACTTTAACAGATAAGTTATTTGACAAAAAACATTTATTAAAACATTTAGAAAACAGGTTGACAAAGGATGACAAAGTCATGACATGCATTTAGTAAAGCAACTTCAATTTCAAGGTGTTTACTTTTGGGGACAGTTTAAATCTATCCAGCTCCAGCAAGAGTTTTTGGAAGACCTCAAACGTGTAGCGCAAAGTGGGAGGGTATGCCAAGTTAAGGGCATAAATCAGTCCCATGAGCAGTGAGCAAGCTTTCGCAGTGTTGTTGCACCCTGGCAAAATCTCATGGCCTTCAAGAAGGATGGAGACATCGACTGGATCCTCATCAGCACCATGGACGATGAGTATCTTGAGGATGCAGTTACTGACATTACTCTGACTGTCTGCCTGCATACAACATACAACAAAAAAGAAGAAAGTTATTGAAAAACAAATACTAGAATTCCAGAATCATTCAAAGTGACTTCATTATCAGGAAAGAATGAACACAAGAATATGTCTGTTCCTTTGTCTGCTTTCCTCTCAACATTAAATTAACCCGTTTTATTAAATTAATTTTTTTAAATTATTAAAATCATGCTATACCAAGCAGTCTTCAAAAAGTGCCTCATCCTTCTCGCCAAGGTACAGTATAAGGCTGCGGATAACGGTTTCACGTCTTATCTCAATGCTCTGTTTCTGTGAACAGATCAAGAACATTAACATAACCATTATACATACACAATGAACTGTCAAGTGAAAACACAAGCGCACATGTTTGCTATTGTGTTTCAAGTGCATGGACCCAGAACGTGCAGGGGCACTGAATCTACAAAGTGTGAGACTTGTGCTGTATGTGTGTATACGTGTATGTGTGAGTGAGAAAAAAAGTAGGCCCATCTCCCTGTAAAACATATGAACAAACAAAACAAGCACACCTGACTCAGTCTGTCCAGGAGCGGCCTCATCTTGATCCCCATGGCACCTCCTTTGGCTTTCATCAGCGTAATAAGTTTTGGTGTGTACTCGTCAAGTTTGCGCATGAAGGTTTGCTCCAGGGGAATGGTAGTTATTCTCCTGAATTCCTCCTTGATCTGAAAGGACAAAAGATTCACAAGTACATCAATATTTTTATATACATTTACATGTTCGAAAAGAAAATTCATTAGTTGATTAAAAAAATCATTCAATAATTATTGTTACAGTTCAATAAAGGAAGTAAAATGTTTAAGGCTTTATAGATTCACCTACCTCAGCTTCACAAAACAAAGCAGGCCACCTCTCTTTGAAGTCAGCAGCAGCAGGACTACCACTCACAACCTCCAGTCTTCGATAGGCAAATGTGTTGGCCATTTTTTCTTTAATTAATTTAGCATTGTTGTTCTTCTTAACCTCATTAAGGAGCTCTTGTCTGTCCCTCTCCAGACTGTCATCGGTTTCTCCACTTGGATGTGGAGGAAGGAAGTTGACCTCAGCTCTCTTCGGTTTCTTGCATTTTTTTGCAGGATGTCTCTCACAAGGGGCCTTCCTTTTCAAGGAGTTGATGCGGAGCTCAGGACATGGGACATTGTGCCTTTTCAGTTTACTTCGGTAATTGGCCATCTTCATTTTGAGACGATTCTGCCACCCATATGTGCCTGAATATGACGTTCCAGGCTCCCTCAAGCATGGGTGCTTGTTTAGTAGAGCTTCTACAACTTCCAGTTGTTGGAGAGCACTGGGATAGGCCTGGTAGTGGTAGATTGCTTCTGCAAGTTTCTCTAGAATGTCAGAGTAGATACTTGGATCCTGAAGGAGTGAGCCATCACGTTCATAAGCTTGATTTCCAGCCTCAAGAATCATTTCTACACCATATGAAAAGATGGGTATCACAAAATTGGTTGGCCAACGCTCTGTTCGATACTTCGCTGAAGGTTGTAAAATGATGGTGTCTGATGAGCAACCTGAAGAACTCTCATCTTGAGGAGGCTGATCCAGCAGTACTGTGGAGGAAGGCGTGGAGGAAGCTGAAGACTCACTGATAGGAGTCAATGTCAAAGTAACGGATGGTTCCGTTTGAACTAGTTTAATTGTGTCCTTGTCATTAACCACATCGGTTGATGTTAGTGTGAAGAATTGATTATCGAAATCTTTATCCATGTGCATTACAGTAAAACTCCCTTCAAGTTGAAAATGATTCTGCACAGCTGCCAAAAGTTCATCTACAGTGCTAGGGATTCCATCTGGTAGGGTTAACTTGTACACTTGTGTCTCTTCAATAACAACACGTAGTTGAGTTGGGGCAGACATGATCACAGTCTTGAGGAAGCAGAACTGCAAGAGAGAAAAAAAGAACAAAGACATGGTGTGATAAATCAACAAATAATAAACAAAATACAGTACTAAAAAACAAATAATAAATTTTCACACTCTGATTAATACATGACTTACACAAATCAGACAAAGTATAAAATAAATATATTTTTAAGGACATTGTTAAATTTGTAATGATTTTGGATTTAATGAGACATTGTCTGAAAGGTGATAATTCTATCTTATGTTGATCATTGAGGCTGTAAAGAAAGAGTTGTGCTGGTGTGCACTATGACATCAATAATAAACTTCAAGTAGAACTTTGGGGCAATGTCAACAAAAACAGAAAATAATATTAATTTGTGTCTGATGTTTTTTTTTTTTTTCACAAAACTTCCAGTATCTTGTTAAAAATCTTAAAATGGCATCTGCTTCTGCACAGTGAAGCTCTAACAGTCAACTGAAGGAATAAGTAGAAAAACATGTAGGAAGGAGTTGGGTTATTTTACCTAGTTTGACAAGCAGATGTGGTGTTTCAGAGAAACCATGCGATCGCCTTCCACTGCATAGGTGGCCAATGGGTATGTGTCAGTGAGTTGTGACTGCTCAATTACTTTGATTACTCTTGTGGACTCCAACTTGAAACATCTAAAATGCTCAGAGTACCATGCACTTTGCAGTTTCACTACAAACACTAAGGTGTCATGAACAATGATGATTTGTAGGATTTCAGCAAAGTCAGGCAACCCAGCAGTGGAGCCATATACCACCATCATGCCAACACTGTAACTGGTGCCCTGAAATTCTGCCTGGTTGGTCAAATTAACACCTGTCTCTTGCGGATATTTCTGTAATAGAAATTCCTGTACATTCTCATTTACAACTTCCAATGGAACTCTTGACATCTTTGATACAGACACAGCAGGCTTTTTTACAACTGAAGCATGGAGATGGCATGCGATCATGGACTGGTGTTTGTTTGCCATAGACTTCAGAATGTTACGAAAGCAGTTAGTCTGTCTTACAATCTTCTTAAAGAAGCGGTGCTTTCCTTCGAAACGCATAGTCCATAAGAACACTAGTGGCCCGAATGATTTAATGAGCTGTGGATAGTGCTCTATGAAATGGTGTTTTGGGATCAGGTTCGCTTTAGGAAGGACACTGGTAAATCTATGCCTGTGCTCAGAAATCAAGCTATCCAGGAAACCAATGCTTTCATCTGTGTGAGTAGGTGACATAACCAGCTCAACAAGATCTTTAAGTGTCATCAACAACTGCCATGCTTGGTCTTCTTCCTGTACTTTGGAGCCAATCATAAGTGGAAGTAGCCTCAACAGGCACCAATTTTCAGTTGCATTACCACCAATGGTTTTCCGAGATGCAAAGGTTGGTGGTATAGCTTGGGGACAATTTGTCCTGTCTTTCCACTTGTACGGAAACTGTTTGATTATTCTATTGAGCTCTTCAAGAGAGAAATATTTTTTCTTTATCAAAATATCTAAACACAATGCCAGTTCTAAAGGAACAATACCCTCCAGTAAATCATGGAATACATCAGGTGGGTAACCTGTTGTCACATGAAAATGATTTAATCTTTCAGTAATTGTACACTGTCTTTTAACTCCACGACTATGAGTGTTACTAGCGACTGCTGCTTCAATGTCCAACTTGTGATGCTCTTTTGTTCTACTTGGGAATGCTCCTGTCCTGACCTCAAATTCCTGAAACTGGGATCTCTCTCCTACACAAAATCTACAAATGTGTGACCCACAGAAACTTTCAATAAACCCCCCAACTGAGTGGGCACCAAGGTTATCGGCAATCACAGAGAATACAGTGCCCTTTATTATTTTTCCTAAACAGGGCACAAAAAGACCATCTTCTTCAAGTCTTTTCAAATCACTTAACAGTGGATCTAGCACTTGGGAATAACCAAATTTCTTAATGTCGTCAGCCTTGCACAAAACAGATAAGTAAATAGATGATAATGTAGACCTCAATACAGATGGAATATCAGCAAACACCCAGTAAACACCTGTTATCTTGTGCTTCTTACGAGAGGTTCCTAAGGGATTGCATATTTCGAAGTCATCACAGTAAAGTAAAAGTGAAAGCCTTAACTCTTCTCCACAAAGAAATGCGTTTTCCTTGAAGTGGGAACCATCGTGAAAACTAGTGTACTGACATGAAGAACCACAATGTCTTACACTTTTCAAAATCTTTTCCTGGATGTCACTATTTTTCAGAACTTGTGACAAGGATTGCAAAATAGGTATATACTGAAAGGTCTTTCCTTCTTTCGCATCTAGTATATACTCAACAGGCTCAACAACAGAGAAATGTTCTTTTAAATAACTATTTCTCTTGTATGCAGTGCTAAGAGGGCCTTCTTCACTAAATGCTACACTAAGAGGATTTAACTGGCAAAGTTTTTTTACTAAATCTGTGATCACCCCTTCTTCAACAATGCAGTTATGGTTTTGTAATGTGCTATGGACAATATTTTTAATAACAGGAGCAGATGCTGAACAAGTAATAAACTGAAGCTCCTCTACAATCTCATCTATACATCTTCTAGGCACATTGAATATACAGTCTAATTTAAGCAATAAGGAACCAAGCTCATCAACAATAACCTGGACTAAGTCTTCACCCTCTTGGACAAAAGTTTCACCAGAATTACCTTCACTTTCAATCAAACTACTGTCCTCTGTTACCTCACTTGCCTGACTTGAATGTGCCTGGAATACAGTATCTTTAAAATCTTCAATGCAGTGAGGATTGTGCTTCCTACTTTTATGTGAGGCAAAAGTTGAATATATATTTGTACTGTAGTCACAATCTTTAAAAACACAATTAACAGTCTCGTGCTTTCTCAGATGAGTTCCAAGATGTTCAAAATATTGCCTCTCTGTGTCAAAACTACATGAATTACATACAAGACATGAAAATGAAACTATCTGCCCTGACTGTTGAGTCTGTGTATGACTTCTAGACAAATGTGCATGAAGTACCCCCCAGCTTTTAAATAAACAAGGACAATCTGAGTACAAGCAGGGTAGTGACCGGCCTTGACTAGTGTGTGGATGCTTCAACCTGTAATGTTTTATGAGCTCTAAACGTTTTGATGACCTAAAATTGCATTTCTTGCATGACCATCTCATATTACAATGGGTCTAACTCTTTCTCCCTGATGAATTTCTCACTCCTCACTCAACTCCAACTGTCCTCAAAGCTCCTCCAAAGGGCACCCTGAAAATGAAGACACAATTTGTGTTATTAAAACAATAGTCTAAAACATTCAGCCACAATTTTAAAATTGCGTTATGATGGATGAATAAGGGAAAATAACAAAACATTATACAATGCATACATTTTTTTCCTACCTGCCTAAATGATGAGAATAATTTGTTCTGCTTTGCTTTCTGTTAATAGATAGAAATTCACTAAGGTAACGTTAAATAAGTGTTGCCAGGGCTTGTTTTTCCTATGGGCAATGTGGGCGACCGCCCAGGGCGCAACCTAAAAAAAAAAACTTAAAACAAAACTCGCCAGTTTTTTAGGCTACCGCTCATTTTCATGTCAAGTTATTGGAGCGTCATTGTCAACTTGCTGCAGAGAGTCATACAGGTTGTATGTGTCTGAAGTTGCGGGAGGTGTGTGACTCGCCGACCCGCCAACCCCCACCCCAGTCACCAATGAATAGTTCGCCCAGGGCGCTAATCTAGCCAGAACCGGTTTTTTTCAAAGTTTTCACTCTTGTTTTACAGAGAATCATGTTCTATTATGTTGATGTCACTTGATAAACGTTATACCGTTACGTTAGTGCTTAATTTAATATCCAAACTTTAGTTAAAACTGCAGCCCTCCCACTTAGCTACAGACCAGCCCGGGCTAATGTGGCGTTATGCTAACTTTAAATTAACTTGTGAACAGTCACATATCTTGCGCCAAACTATCAAAATACATGCAGACCTATATATTATCACATATTTAAAACAGAACGGTAATAACTTACCTGTGGTTGTAGGCCTTCCTGTGGGTGTAAAGAATTTCCTAGTGGTGGGATCATCAAAGTCTTTTCGTGCTACACGTTGCTCTGTGATCCTGTAACGTCCGTGGGCAGAGCCAGTCCTGTTGCGCAACTGCGCATGCGTCGTACATGCTTTTCAAAAAACTACACTTAACTAGTAAAATTTATGCATTATTTCTAGGTTTATGTACATACAAATATTAAACATTTAAATATTATGAGGAAAACAAAAGTAAAACTTACTCTTATCCCATAGTTCATGTATTACGTTAATACAATGTTTAATTTTACCTAAAAAACTCTAGTTCTGATTGAAACTTAAAAATACTAGGTAGAAATTATGACAGTTACTCTTATAGAATTTACTACACCAAAAAGTCACTTTTTTCAGTGTACCATCTTTGCAAGCTCGTCATCAATGGAGTTCTGCCTTGATGGGGTCAGAGACTTCTGCATGAACTGCATGATTGAGCTCTGGGTAGCTCTCGGTTGCTGAGGTGTAGGCCTGGGGGGAGATGATGCTGCAGCAACAGTACTCACAGAGGCACCTTGTGTAGAGACAGACTCCCTAGCCTGTCTCACCTCCTCCAATTGTTCTGTGGGGTGCATGGTCCGAAGATGTCGATGCAGGTTATTTGTGGAGCCTGCTCTATAAGAAATGCTGGCTTTGCATAGTCTGCATTCTGCTTTTGTACTGCTGGTTGTTTTGAAATATGTCCAAATTTTACTTCTTTTTCTGCTTTCACTCATTTCTTCTTGTTTGTGTTTAAACTCTGTCGCTGTTCTCTGTGAGTGTCCTGTGCGATTGTGCTTGGGTGACAGCGGCTTTCACAAAAAAAGTTGTTGTTCTTAAGTGAACGTGGTACGTGATTGGTCAAGATGTGCGGGGGGAGCTGTGGAGCGCAGGAGAGAGGAGACGGTGAGGCACCAGGGGAGGGAAAAAAATCAGCTGTTCGTGGTCAAGCCACACGTCATTGGTAAAGATGCGAGGTCATCTTCAGGGCACACGTGTAACTTGAGATGAGAGGAAGTGAGGCTCCTGAAATGGGAGGGGGGCTGGGCTGAGTGGCACCTTGAGCGCAGGTAAAAAGAGAAAGAAGTGCCGCACTCTGCTCCACCAGTAATGAGAAGCTGCTGGAACAGCAAATATGCTCCTGTTATAATGACTGCTGTCTCGTTGTATACCGCAGATTAATCTGGCCATGCCAAGGCGGTTGCCGACCGAACCTGTCAATTTATGAGCGACAATTTATATCATGAGCTTTAGGAATTCACGGCAACAAAACAATGATCATGGTTGTCAAATAGACAATCATCCTTCAGCTGAGCTGAACTCTCTCTCTCTCTCTCTCTCTCTCTCTCTCTCTCTCACCTCCCGCCTCTCTCGCGCATCTTGACCAATCACGTGTGGCTTGACTACTCACAGCTGATTTTCCCCTCCTCAGGTGCCTCACAGACTCCTCTCCCCTGCGCTCCACAGCTTTAAGCATTACACCAATTTTCGTATTTTCGCAGCTGTGAATGACATCAACCCCCCCAACCAAAAAAAGTAGGCGTACACCATGCTACTTTTTTTCCTTTGAATGGTAATAGACAACACAAAGACGCAATCGGACAGCAACTTTTTTTGTGAAAGTCTCTCTCTCTCTCTCTCTGAGGGACGTAAGGACAAAAAACTAATTCGGCTCCCAACGAAGAGCCGGCTCCCGTCGTTCACTTCAAAGAGCCGGCTCTTTGAACCGGATCGTTCGCGACTGACACGTCACTACCTCAGAGAAAAACTCGAAATGGCTGACTGAGGTGATGAAAGCTCATTAAAGTGATTTTTAACTGTTCTTTTCTCCCACACACACAGCAGAAATAAAGTATGAAAACACATATCGGTTCTTTAACTCAGGTAAGTAGCCGCTAGCTGTTAGCACCCTGCTCATTCAATTGCTAAGCTAGCTAAGGTTAGCATGAGTACGACTAGCACGCGCGATGTGTGTGGTGCGCGCGAGACCCGCATCATTGGAGAGGAAAGGCGGCCATTTTGTCCTGATTACTGACACTGGGGCAGACTGTCTGTGGGGAAAATACAGAATTTGATAAAATAGTGATAAATCTTTAAAAATTTTGTTTTTACAGGTCTCTTGAAAAGCATATTGTGCTTTTAGTGTTAATGGTTTTATTATTATTATTATTTAATTTTTTTGACTGAGATGACATGCTAATCTTTTCCACCAGTATTTGCTTTCAGTTTATAAGAGTTTTTTTTCTCTTTATTATTGATAACCAAAAATACTGAAGTAAAAATTATGTACATTTCCTAAATTAAGAAAGAAATTATATAAAAAATAATCTGAGATAATCAAGCCCGTATATACAGTAAAACATGACACTTGCCCCTTTTCCACCAAAGCAGTTCCAGGGCTGGTTCGGGGCCAGTGCTTAGTTTGGAACCGGGTTTTCTGTT
>JAODOM010000017.1:2566167-2577558 GCA_027576675.1 Plicofollis nella
GGCCAAAAAACATGCAAAGATATTTAAATATTTAAAAAAAATACAATTCTGTGAGTTTCCATGGTAAAGGGGTGCAATCACAAACTTTTGAGCTGCACTGTATGTTGAAATAACTTACCGTTTTCAATGAAGGTGCGAAAGTAACCTGTGATGGCACTGACGGTGCCAGTTGGAACGTCATCATCAGAGTCATCACTGTTGGCTTCTTTGGCATGGGGCCATCTGATGCATTGAAGAATGACCTGAGAGCATTAAAAAACACATTATTTCATAATTTTTGAGATGTACTTCCAGTAAGCTCTAACACAATTGGTATAAAAGGTACTTGTCAACGCACTTCTGGAGTTAGCTGGACCTCAGCCTCCCGTGGAAAGAAAAGGGGAACAACATCTTGGCGAGTGGCTAGAAGTGGCCAAATGCCTGTGTCCTTCAATCCCTTTCTTATTTGTTTAATCTGGGCATGTGCTCTGCCAAGCACCTGTGAAAATGGAGTATAACGTGTATGTCAAAATATAAAGTTGTGGTAGAAATGTGATCAGGTGCCTGGACCGCTTCATTTTACAATTAGATTTATTGCTACATTCTTACAACATAAAAAGGCACAGGAACTTGAGGCTTGGTTGGAAAAACACTCTGCAATGGAACAGTGACCCAAAGCTAAACACATATAAACTGGTCTAGTCAGCTAACATGTTGGTCAAGTCAAAATGTGGACTTTTTGACTTATCACAATCTTTGAAGAACCACTACATCAATCATCCAGATACAAAACAGGAGCACGTTACCGCATGAGAAAGAAGCTGCTGAAAGAGCAGCAATCTGTTGGTCTCATTTGTTGGAACTGGGCAGTACCAATTCAGGCAAAGTTCCCTTATTTGTGATGACTCCTCCTCAGTCCATCGTTCTTTCATAACCTAGGGATGAAGGCTCATCAACATAAACAGGTTTTGAACACGAAACGTAAGATTATGGTATGATGGGCTACAACTTTTTCACTCGCCAGACTGATGGTTTCCCGGTGTTCTACATCAGAACAGTCTTCTAGACAGAGTTTTGATGCAGCCATCTCCTTTGTGGAATATATCAAGGCATCCACCACTGCTGGACTAAGTCCTGACAGTGTAGGACCGCCATGTATCACAGAATGACCAATCATCCTTCCAGCCATCACAAGCAAGTCACTTTCAAGGAGGGATGTAGATAAGACGGGCACGAGGTGGTCAGTTTGTCCTTCAAGCAATGTAGTCACGGCTGCATTTCCTAGGAAGCACAAATCAACTCAATGTATGGTCAACTCAACGATTTCTGATGTGCCAATGTTCACCAGGGATGTGAGGGAATTGATAAACAGTACATCTATTACAGTGGTAAGACATCCACATACGTGACAATTGGGTTACACTTCAGTGGTACCATCATGTGGCCGATTTACAAAAGTACAAACCTAAGTTCAGCTTAAATCCATGTTTCAGCTTGGAAATGGCTGATGACAGAATGTGTCTTGTGACCCCCACACCAACGGCTGCATCCCCTAGAATGAAACATTATTCACAGTGTGGGCATAGATTAATTGAATTTCAGCTGTAAACTTTACTTCTCCTCATTTCCTTTAGTTCCCAAGCAAGTGTGACAATTTCAGACTATTGTGAATATCATTGTGAATATCAATATTCTGTTAAGTTGTTGCCTCTGTCAATGTATACCTATAATACGGCAGTGGAATGGTGCTGCCCATTGGCTTTTGGCACGATCAGTTTTGTAAAAAGAAATGAGGGCGATGTCCCGATCTTCATCATCCTCCGTTGCATTCAGGGTAAGCATCAGAGGTGGCTGATTCACCCCTCCTTGCCTCAGCTCTTCAAGAAACAGCTGCATAGCTTTCTGTGGGGTGTCTGCTGTTTTCCATGACATCAATGAAGCTAAAATGGAATTTGAGCACAGTGATCATGTAATATACCATGCCAAGCACATTTTCATGTGTGAACTTTTTTGTTACCTGTTTCAACTGGTACTAGTGGAGATCTGTCCACAACATATCCAGATGATGTACCTGGCGCATCTATATCTGGTTGCAAAGGCCATTAAGGACCTGGGCCATTCACGTTCTCCTTTACAGGCTCTCTGTATGCCCTTTCATCAACAGAACATTAAAAAACATCTAAGGCATGCTCACAAATAGCTTTCACAATCAAGCAGAGTTGTAATATTTTTAGTTCAGGTAAAGGTAAATGTCATTAAACAGATATAGTTTTTACTTTACACATGGAAATATTTCATAATAAAGTTATATTTACCTTTCTGCACGCTCACTGCCATGGTTAGCCAGCACAGATATAGGGAATTCTTTTTGGCAAATTGGACACACCTACACAGAACACAGCATCAGAAGAAAACCCATAAACTTAGAAGTGCACATCAGTAACTAATTTGCCTCAAGTAAAATGGTTCAAATGAGGGTACATTTACCCCTTGTTCCTCTGTATCATCTTCTATGACCACCTCATCATCTTGCACCTGTAGTTTTAATTTAGTAATTGGTTAATTAATATAGCAGTCATACAATCATACTACTTCTATTAATGATTTACAATATATATGCTCACTCACATTTACTGTTGGCTGGCAGTTTGCAGCATGGAGTGCCAACATTTGAAGAGGCATGGTGGCATTGCAAGTTAGACAGGGCACTTGTGGCATCCTCTCAAATTCAGCTGAATCATAGGGCAGCGGTTCCATGTCCAACTCCTCTTGCAAGGGAACCAGGAAAAGGTGATTTTTCCCATTGTTGGTTACAGCATGGAGCTGCTGTCCTGAGTAACCCTCTGTGTCCATGGGAACAGCTGAGAGCTTCCTTTGGCCACAGCCACCTATGCCATACCATAAAATGAATCCAGTAATATTACAGGTCATTGTGGGATTACCTTTCAACACCCTAAGTTAATCGACCTAGGAAAGATAGCAAAATGACACACCTGCTGCTTTGAAAAACATCCATCTTCCTTCAAGAGGGCGGAATTTCTTGAACTCATTTTCTATCTGTGTCACAATCTAGGCATAGCCAAATCAAAATGAAGTTAGTTTCATATACATACAGGGATTACATTGAGCCTGGGCTGAGCCTTGGCACATAAGCTGCATTATGACATGAAAAACAAAACAGTTTTAAAGAATTAGCAAAGCAATGTGTTTTGTGTAGACCACCTGGTTTTCCTGATAGCAAGGCAACTTATTATTAAAACAGTTGCGATCAGAGCCCTCCACATAGCAAATTCCATACATAAACTAAAATAACATACATCAGCATGTTTGCAGTCCTCTGTTAACGTCACCAGTCTTCTTCCTAGCCCTGCATGGGCTAACTCCAATTCTTTGGAGGATTTTGGAGTGTGAGTGGTGGGTCCAGGCAGGGCAAAAATCGTCAGGTTAATGGTCTTAGCTGGACTAGACCTTACAGAAGTAGAGAACCTGCCTTTCCCCCCTCTTTGGCTCATGTTTTGTCTGGAACATATTTGGAAACTGCCTACAAAGGGGTCAAAAATAAAAGAAAGAAAAGGCCAATATTATAAAAATGGAAAACTAACATAGTTTTCTTTCATCTTATTGATCTATATCTATTGCTGTATTTTTCAATCCATCCTAGTGCAGGCCCCCAACATATTGGGCTTTATTTAGCCCATATCCAATGCTGGTCTCAGCTCATATTTGCACTGCCTTAACCTCTTTTTACCCTTTACCATACACACAATTATTAATTCTATTATTTAGTTTGTTACTTAGTAATTATCATCTTTAATTCATATCTTTATCTTATATGTAATGTACCTTTTTAAAGCCTGATTCACTGTAGTGACGGAAGGGGTGGAGACTGGCGTGGCAGGTGTGTGAGTAGTGGCAGCGGCATTTGGTCTGGTAGTAACACTGGCAGCCTTTGACAAAGCATCTAGCAATGTTCGTGCCATCATCTCTACTGTTTCCTGCAAAATGTACATTCCCATTAAACCATGTCACCCACTTAGTTCATTAACGTAATAATTACACTTTTGGATAAAAAATGCACATAAGAATATGCAAAATAACTCAATTACATTTATGTCCTTTGACTTATTCAAAACGCGTCTTATAATCAAGTCAATACCCACTCTCTTTAAAATGTGCATCACCCCACCTAGTCACCTTGTCAGGTCTCCCCTGTCAGATCCTTATTTCATCTACCAAATACAGTAGCGACAGTGAGAAATTATTAGCTAAGTAGATAACCCCTGTCGGATTAGCTTCTGTTGCAAAACCGTGCATTCCCTCTTGATCTCTAGCACAGAACGGAGCAAAAACAAACTTATATAAAACTAATTCTGGCATTTACACCCCAAGCACACCTAAATTTAGTGTTGTGGTCTCCTTAATATGCTATCCCTGAAGGATTACCACTGATATTTTGAAGTTCTGCCTAGCTAGCAACAACCTAAAGTTTACATGCTAGTTTGAAAACCGCAAATGCTTGAAACTCCAAGGTGCCGCAAACCAGAAGAGATAAAATCGCCGATATTCTGTTTGTATTAAGTGGTGATTTTGGTTTTGATTGCAATTGATGGTTTGCTAACTCATTGACAGATGAAGGAATTTCACACAATTTCACTTACTTTTGAAGGTATGCCTTCGGCAGAAGGCACTTATCCAGCCATGATCAAATTTGAAAAAGAACAGAGAGGGACACTTGTGAGCTGATATACGGCTCTGAGCTGAGCCAGACAACACTGCCACCTACTGGAGGGGGAAAGGCTGCAAGCCTCTGGCGTCTGGGTTGAGACCTTTGCGTGTGCGGATCGGATTGGAAAAGTGCGAAATGAATGTCTCAAAATTACGCAAGCGGAAGCAAGGATTCATCCGCGTGTTGGGTGATCTGCAAATGCAGATTCATCACTTCACACAAAGAACGCAGGAGTCGCAAACGAAATTTCAGTACAGATGCACATGCAAAACCTGATACATGCGTGCAAATCCCAATTTACAAGTCACGAATTTTGTACTTGCGTTTGCATATTATATCATTCGCGTGGATCACGGTGTCTGCGAGTACGGATAATAAAGAAACAAAAATCTCTCCATAGGAAACTCATCACCGCCAGTCAATTAGTACCAGCTTCTTAAACCAGTAAACCCAGTGAGATGTGTACCAGATGTTCACCTTGTTTAGGTAGAGGATAGGGAATGTCAAAGTAATCATCGTAGAAGTCCAACAGCCTCACTGCAGCGTCCAGAGCAAACTCGGCCTGGTTTATCTTCTCGGGGACAGCGTAGACCGAGATCTGACACAACAGCACAGATGAACAGATGAATAAAAAATAATAATAAATAAATAGAGAGGTCAGAAAAACGTGCACATGGTTTATTTTCTTCAGGATTTTTAGCCGAGACTCGGAGGAGTTTCCACACTTGACCTTAATATGAGTAAAGACATTTTATCATCATCAGTACGACACCACCATCCGAGGAACTCCTAACGGGAATCAAATCATTTGACTCGGCTCATCAACAAGAGTCGACTCTTTTTCACTTTCAGCTCCTTGACGTTTCTCCACGGATGTCTACGTTCTGATTAACAATATATTAAACTTCACGTTGTTTTGTTGCTGTGCTGCACTGTTTCTGTGTTTAACATTCATTAAATTAAATTCAAAGACGACTCATTTGATTCTTCACCGACATGCCAAAAGAGTCGATTCCTTCACAAACGACACAGCGCTCTGTGGGTGTGTTCTCTTTACGCCAATTAACCAACACTCAGGCACATCTTTATTTACTGCATCGTTCACACGAACTAAACAAAAAGATTCAGTCTCTGTAGAAAACCTTCATGAAGCTCGGAGTGAAAATCCGTTCTCACCTCGACTCCATGCTGAGTGTGTTTGCTGATGGACAGGAAGTCGCACACGATGAAGGCCACCAGGTACGTGCTCATCTTCACAGTCGCGTCAAACTGATCCTCAAACAGACCTCCTGGGAGAGTCAGCGTCCTCAGCTGAGACAGGGACGAGACGAGACGAGACACAAGAGACAGACCAATGAGTCATCCAAATATCACCGGGTGTTTGAAGAGGCTTTTTAAAATAACAAACATTGACATTTTGAGTCTGTATTTCAATCCTCCAGACATTAAGATCAGAGCGATGGACTGCACGGTGTCTGAATGTTACCTTGGGCATGTTGGAGATGGCGATGTGTCTGCTCTCTCGGCGAATGTGAATAGAGAAGTTGGCTTTGAATGCAGGTTCATCGAAACAAGGGAACGCTGCTCGCGCACTCGTCGGCTCAAACTGAGTGGAGGCCAACACCCTGTCAACACACACATCAATAAAGTGGGAAATGAGTGAAATATTTTTCTACTATGGGGTTCAGACATGTCCATAGATCTCCCTATGATTGGTTCCTCACCGTTCCTCTCCATCGCTGGTGCGGTACGTGCTTTTATAAAACCCGTGGAAGCTCTCAGACAGTTTGGCTGCAAACTCCAGCTCGATGACGTACACAGCTCCCTTCCTCAGCACCATGTGTTCGCTGACAAGAGCGATCTGCTGGTAGGCCGGATACTCCAGAACCCTGAGAGCCTGGCTCTGACCTTCAGCCAAGCCCCGGAGACCAACCCTGGAGATGTTGAGCTCCTTGCTGTGGAGGACGACGGTGTGTGTGTCCTGGAGGACGTCCACTCGGATCTTCACGCTCCCTGTGAAGTCGAGGCTGGTGAGGTTGGGGTGGATGAGGAGAGTGTAATGGAACGGAGAGACGGTCTGAGGAAGCCTCATCTTGTTCCAGGGGAACGTCTCTCCACTGGTCGATTTTGGAAAAGAGGACTCGCTTTCTTCTCTGGTTTGTGTCACCGCAGTCCAAGACGATGACACGAAGAACAAACACAGGAGGAGAACCAGGAGGGACATGTTCTCCAGGAACTGCTGAGAAACAGGAAATGGAAACAAATCAACATTTGAAATAATCTTACAAATAAACCAATTAGCCATTACATTAAAAGCACTGGCAAGTGAAGTGAATAACATTATCTCGCTATAGTGGCACCTGTGAAGGGGTGGGATATATTAGGCAGCAAGAGAGCAGTTAGTTCTTGAAGTTGATGTGTTGGAAGCAGGAAAAATGGGCAAGCGTAAGGATCTGAGTGACTTTGACCAAGGCCAAATTGTGATGGCGAGATGACTGGGTCTGAGCATCTTCAAAACAGCAGGTCTTGTGAGGTGTTCCCGGTATGCAGTGGTTAGTACCTACCAAAAGTGGTCCAAAGAAGGACAACCAGTGAACCAGCGACAGGGTCGTGGGTACCCAAGGCATCAGAACACACAGTGCATCACAGCTTGCTGCGTTTGGGGCTACGTAGCCACAGGCTGGTCAGAGTGCCCATGCTGACCCCTGTATACCACCAAAAGACCTACAATGGGCACATGAGCATCAGAACTGGACCATGGAGCAATGGAAGAAAGTGGCCTGGTCTGATGAATCATGTTTTCTTTTACATCATGTGGATGGCTGGGTGTGACCTGGGGAAGAGATGGCACCACTAAGGTAAGAAGGCAAGCCGGTGGATGCACTGTGATACTTTGAGCAATGTTCTGCTGGGAAACTTGGGTCCTGGCCTTCACGGAGATGTTACTTTGACTTGTAACATCTACCTAAACGTTGGTACAGTCCAGGTACACCTCTTCATGGCAATGGTAATACTCCGTAATGGCACTGGCCTCCTTCAGCAGGATAATGCTCTGTGCTACACTGCAAAAGGTGTTCAGGAATAGTTTGAGGAACATGACAAAGAGTTCAAAGTGTTGACTTGGCCTCCAAATTCCTCAGATCTCAATTCCATTGAGCATCTGGGGAACGTGCTGGACAAACATGTCTGATCCATGGTGGCACCACCAAGCAGCTTACAGAACTCAATAAAGGATCTGCTGCTCACATCTTGGTGCCAGATCCCACAGCACACCTTCAGAGCTCCTGTGGAGTCCATGCTCAAGGGTCAGAGCTGCACAATGTTCAGCAGGTGGTTTTAACGTTATGGCTAGAGTTCAAATTACAACTCTGAGCCTGAAACACCATCAATATTTTGATATTTATGATGTTTAACACTTATTTGCTGATTCCTGAAGGTTTCTGATTCATTTCTTGTCACATTTCATCCACAAGCCCTGGCTGTACACGGACACAATAACACTGCAAAATCCTCTCCATTTAGAAAACACACACAGTCTCACACTCTCCTGGTTTGCAGCTTAAACCTCATGAGCTTCTGTTTCACAGCTCGGTCATTCATATTTACTCACAGTGACTCTGCGCTGAAACAAACCGCTCACAGTCCGGGAGAGTGAAAGTGAAACAAACCGCAGTGCATCATGGGAAACTCGCACAATTAAAAACAAAATACCTCAAATCATCCACAGTTACAGCTCACACACCAAAACTATGAAACTGAAACTTCACGACATAAAAACAAAAAATAAAGTGAACTGTCACTCGATGTTAATCAATGCTATGCGCAAACAGAGCGCAGACACCACCGCGCGAACAAACCGGCGGCCATGATGGATTTCAAAATAAAATTCCAGGCCCTTTAACTGTGAGGAAAACCGTGAACAGCACTTTCTCTGGAAAGGAAAATATTTTAAAAAGCTAGTTAGTTGTTTACTTGCTTATTTATATAGTTACTTATTTAGTTATATTCCAATTTATGTACTTATTGACTCGAAAGCGGCGCGTCACTCGATGTTAATCAATGTTATGCGCAAACAGAGCGCAGACTCCACCGCGCGAACAAACCGGCGGCCATGATGGATTTCAAAATAAAAGTCCAGGACCTTTAGCTGTGAGGAAAACCTTTCTCAAGAAAATAAATAAATAAAAACAGTTACCCGTTTACTTACGCATTTACTTTATATACTTATTTGGCTCTTAATTGACGTACTTCATTGTTTTGCTTCACATATTTTCCTGATATACCCGTTATTTATTTATTTACTGACTGATTTACTTTCTTACTTGCTTTTAACTCATTTATTTACAAACCCATCTATTTACTTATTGTTTACAGAAACAATTACGTAAATAAAAGTATTTACTTACTTAATTTATCTCCTCTCTCACTTTTTTTACTCACTCGCTCACCCTCACCAGGTTAATGAATAACAGCTAATTAAAATGAATATTTCCCAACCATTTTCACCCTGTCCTGGGAAAACGCTCTTGATAGAATTAGACAAAAATTAAAAATAAATAAATTATAAACTCTGATAAAATGTGTTCGTGTATGACGTCTAGAAACTCCAGAGTGAGATGTGGCACATATTTACCTTTTGCTCATTAACTGATTTAAGTGGGATAAAGTCCAACGAGAACCTCACAAGCTCATTAATCAATAAACTTTATGGTCTTTGAAGCTGCGTCTCATCTTTGTTTCTGCTCACCCCAGTCTCAGAGAAGAGTCTGACCTTGAGGGCCAGACCATAATGTCACATCTCATACGTCACGAACTTACAGCTCCGTCAGTGGAGTCGTAGAGCTGGAGATTACAGTGTCCAGCTGAAGGAGCTGTGAGAGAACTCCACCATGCTGAAGAAGCTGCTGCTGTTTGCTCTGGCTGGAGCGGCCGTCTTCACCGTAGGGATCCTAATCGGCCATTTTGGGATCAAACAGAAGAACTCGACTCCGTTACCCGAGTGGGTGCAGCAGGTGGCTCAGGATGTGGACGAGAACTTCATCGAGAAGTTCATTGCTCAGGTGGACAATGTGCAGATTGAGGAAACCCTAAAGTGAGTTAGGAGTCAAACAAGCAGGTGCACAAAAAGTATCTGAATATGAATTTCATCGATATTTAAATTACATACACAACATTTAATTATATTCTTTCTCCTTGTGTATTTAATATATTTACATTTTTGACAAACATTTCTTTTGTTTTGAACTTGGGGTAAGATTTGCCTTGAAAAATTTATTATTCTTAATTTAGTGTCTTTAAAAAAAAAAAAAGTCCAAAATTACAAAGTAAATCAGGCTGAATGTGGAGCGTCTCCGATTTCTATATATAAAAATAAAAAAAACTGGAGGCTTTCAGAGACGCCAGAGAGATAAAGATTTGAAGCTCAGCTCAAACAGTGAGTTTTCTAGTTTAATATTAAAACACTCGGTGCTTGGTATGGACCAAGTGCAGCTGTTTACATTTTAGCTAGTTCGACTATGCTAACATTAGCTTGCTGGCATTTGTTAGCTAGTTAACAGCAGGTATTTATATTCTTTTTCGAATTTAGCAGTTATCTTCTGTTTCGTCTCCACTGAACGTGGTCTTTTCTCTTCATGGACATGAGCGTGAGAGATGCCTGCGATCGACTAAATGCTGAGATCAAGCACTCTGAAAGCGTCAACTTTTCCCCCTGGACACTTTATGTAAAAACTCTACTTGAGATTTGTCTTAAAGGTTCTGATAAAAAACAAAAAAAAAACCCTCAAAAATATCAATCGGAAAAAATTTATATATTTATTAAAAAACACCACAGATCATTTTTATTTACATGAGATGAGAAATAAAGATCAATGCAAAGGGCAGAACTGGAGCAGATGTCATGTGTTAAGAAACGTAATAAGCATGTGGAAATGAGGAGGCGTGTGTGCGCGCGTTAGTGAACAGCTGAGACTGACCCGGCCTCCCTCCCTCCTCCAGGGTCCTGACCAGTGTACCCCACATGGCCACCACGGCCGGGGACGAGGCCACAGTCCAATACATGCTGAAGCGATGGCAGGACAGAGATACAGGGCTGGACACTGCATGGAGGGAGGACTACAGAGTTTATCTGTCCTTCCCAGACAAAGACAAGCCAAATAATGTCACTGTAGGTGAGTCTCTGCAGAACACTCAGTTACTTTCCAAACCTAGTCATGAACTGATTAGTTTCCTGTAACATCACGTCCCAAAGTGCTTTACTTCCATCCAGTTACAGCTGTGTTTAATGCTGTGGAAGGCCGCATAACGAGTTCATTCCTGTTCTCACTTGGGTGGCGTTAAATATCAAACAAAGTGTGCTGAAGTGATAATAAAAGGGCTGTAATGGATACGAGATCGAGGAATATTACACAATATAAATCATTTAGACATGAATGACGAGAACAACGCTATCAGTTTAACAAATGTTATCAGTTTATAGACTATAAAACGATAACTAAATGTTGTCACCATGGCAATAAGAGCTGAACACAGTCAATCCATCTTATGGATTGTTTTAGTCGTCTCCGTTCTAGCTGTTAAATCTAAGTAGAAAGTTATTTAGAGTTTAGATGCTGGTACACTACCGTTCAAAAGTTTGGGGTCACCCAGACAATTTTGTGTTTTCCATGAAAAGTCACACTTTTATT
>JAODOM010000017.1:4057092-4067835 GCA_027576675.1 Plicofollis nella
GATAGGCTCCAGCTTGCCTGCGACCCTGTAGAACAGGATAAAGTGGCTAGAGATAATGAATGAATGAATGAATGAATGAAGATTCACATCTATCAAATGCGTGAGTCTGGACTTCAAATGCTCGACTCCTTGGCTGGGTTCGCATCTCATCTGCTAGTCATGCTATAGCCAAACCCCTAACTTTACTGCTCAGACAAGCAAACAGAATGGAAGTCATGTGCTGTAATTCTATGAAATCGATTAGATAACCAACAAGTGTGGTGAAACTCACTTGAATTGCACATTGTGTGTGCACAACAAAGTTGCAATGTGACCATATGGCCTAGTATTTGATATAAATACCATTGTCATATGCCCATCATTCTCTGGAAACTTCTTACCAAGGTCCCAGGATTCCAAACGAGGGAACTATATGAGTCATCTACTGTTCATAAAATCAGTGGACGAACTGGAAGTGTTTGGAAATGATTGCCACACTCAGATCTCTAGCAGGGGTGATGTTTCAACTTGTAGAAGTTGCATTGTGATGCCCAGGTAGCAGTAGCATCCATGAAGAAGACAGTCCTTGGAGAGTGTCAAGTCATACCAGGTCGTCAGCCCACCTGTATGCCAAAGTGATGATGTCCACCACTCTGTAGGCCAGTCTCTATTTAGGGAAAGGGGTTCCTTGTCTGGTCCAAATAGTACTGTAGGGACTGTCCTGGCTGTAAAAAGAATGCTCAGTAGGTTCCCCTTTGTGGAATGATGCAAGGTCAGTCAATTCTTTTAAAATAGGTATTATCATTTTGAATAACTTTTGTTTCATGTCAAGATAAACCAGCCCACACCTTAGGGATGGGATTGGGATAGTGTTTGGTTATGACCACCACAACATGCTTGTAACCTTGCAGAACCTGGTAAAGGGGTCCTGTGATGCTCAAGTAGCATCAATGCTGACTTCATGGAGTGGCACAACTTGAAGAGACACTTGTCCCACTACAGAGTGGGCTAGTCTCTGTTTGAACAGTGTAGCTTCCCTGGTCTTTAATTTAATTTATTTGTCACATAGATCACATAGTTTGTGACAGGGGAAGAATACAGGGCAAAGCCCAAATTGATTTTCAACACCCTTTGGCATAGATTTTTACACCAAATGCCCTTCCGGGCTTTGGTCTGGTGCCAGTATGCACTGGCTTGTGCAAACTCAGTGGCTGGGTATTTTTACCTAATCTTTAAACCGTGGGGGAAACCGGATCACCCAGAGGAAACCCACGCAGATCTGGGGAGAATATGCAAACTCCACACAGAAAGGCCCCCATTGGCCATGGGGTTTGAACCCAGAACCTTCTTGCTGTAAGGCGATCACTACACCACCATGCTGCTTTTGTGGCAGATGAACAGTTGATCTGATGATTGAATTGCACCATTGAGTTCATATAGTACTAGAAGGCATGTACTAGGTATAGCCAGGAATGCTTAGCAGGCTTAGAATCATGGAATGCTGCAAGATAAACTGATTCGTGATATGACGTTAGACAGAATACCACTTTCAACCACAAGGGTACTCGTGAGTCATCCACTCACTAGTGGCTGCAGCATGTGAGCTTATCACCAAGGCATGCAATTCTCCCACACTTTTTGCTGAAGTGATCTTTCAGAAAAAGAAACATTTTAGGTCGGCATGCTGCACAAGCTCATAAGAGATGATATTATAAAACTCCAGTATAAGGGTAAGATTCCATGTCTGGTTCTTCGGGGAAATTAAGAGACTTTGCTCAATTTGGAAAGGTTGTGACAAGTTTTTGGAAAGGTTGTGACAAGTTTACATGATCTAATCATTGTCACATCAATGTAGACTGGGACATCCTGCTCGCTACCAGTCCCTGCTAGTACTCTACGAACCTTGCACCTGCACCAAATCCAGATGATAGTATGCACACCATTCATGGAACATTTTCCACCTGATAGCATACATTGTCTGTGTACTCAGGGTTCTTGTGCTCAAGAGTGTTGGACTGCTGTATGTTGGATCACAGCTACAAATCAGTACATTTTTGGTGTGTCAGTGTTTCACTTGTTATAGAGAACTTTGTTCAGATTGGTTAGGTAGAATTTGATGACCAGTACTTTTAAACTAAAACAACCCCAAGCTCAGAGGGTCAAAATAAAGTTTGATCAAAATAGGATGGTCAGAAATGTAGGTATTTCATCTGCATATGGCAAATTTTCTCATAACTAGCCATGTAAAATGTTGGAACAATGGTTACAGATTTGCTACCACAATGAAACAACTTGGCATCTCTCATTTAAAAGAATACAGTACATCACCAAAGCCAGGGCCCATAACACAAAACACAGCTCCATCTTTTTCATGTGCTTCAACCACATCTTCATCACCATAGGTTGGTTGGAATAAATGTTAGCTACTAATTTTAGCTTTTCGATGTGGTCACAGGGAAGACATGGCGACGCTCTGTAATCCCGCAGGAGGAAGCAAAACACTGAGGTACAACCTAAACAGGATATTAAACAGCTAATAAACATTACGAGGCACATGCTGGGTTTTTTTTTAGCGCATCCTTAGGATCCTGAAACAAAATGCCTGACTAGAGTCTATATATAATAATGTAGTAGTTCAGATGGTGTAAAGACCTTTAGAGACCTATTGTAAACAACTTAGGGGGAAAATTTTCGGCTTGCCACTTACACAGTACCACAGTCTCATTTAGTAAGCACCATTCTTTTTAATGAGCAGAGTGGTTTGGTTTACCAAGTTGTGGTTCAGCTGAAAGTGAGCCAAGAACTTACAACAGACTTTGGGTTGACTTTAGCTCAAGGCAACTCTTAATTAACCCAATTTAGTAACCTAAATACAATTACATTGCCTTACATCATCACAAATTCTCTTGAAAAGTTAGCATTTTGTTAACATTATTGAAACAATATTGATGTAAGTGGTCTCCTAGCGACTATGTCTCTGTGATAATGAATGGAAATTGTGGCTTCAAATCCAAGGACTGCCAAAAATTTAGTGTAGCCAATCCACTTATTGGTATTATTTGGGAGGTGGGAGGAAAGAAACCCACATAGACATGAGGAGATAATGCAAAACTTAGTACAGACTGTAACCCCAGCTCTAGAGTAAATCAGGGACCCTGGAGCATTGAGGTGGTAACATTACATGCTGCACTACCTAAATATAAGATACTGTATCATATTTATTATATGAACCTGTATTCCCATCACTAGATAGGACTAACAAAGAGATTATTGTTAAATCTGAGAATTGTTACCCAGAGATACCTAAAGAATCTGAAATTAAGCCAAGCATGTGGCAACTTTTTCGGAGAGGAAGAGAAATACAAATGCATTCCAGTTGTCTGTCTATCTGTATTACTCTCCCAGTTGTAAATCTTCATTTTAAAGAGAACCAGCTTGCAGTGCTTTGAGGTCACAAAGCAGCAAGCTGAACCAAAGCCAAGACTTGAAAATTATTTAGGTCTTAAGAAAACGTCACATTCTGAACATCTATATGTGGATTTAGGAGTGTGATCAAAAAGACAGAGACTTGCAATGTGATGGATAAACCTACAGGCCATGGTTTTTAAAAATCCCAGGTACCCACTACGCTGCACAGTTTCAGAAATCAGTTCCACACACCACACAAAGCCCTTGAATGGCTTAATAATTAGCTTCTGATCTGGTGAAATCTTGAAACTGTGCAGGTCGGCGCGTTCCCAGTATTGGCTTGTGAAAGCACATTATAGGCAAAAGTTTCTGCTCTTTGTTTCTTGAGGAATCACGTTAGTGGTCAACTCAACATTTCTTTCGCAAGATGCACTACAAAGACTGTATTCATGGCTAGTGTTTTCTGTATTTATATTTACCATGCCATTTCATTATGCAATTTTAGAAAACAAGGACAAAAAATGTGAAACTTGGTGCAAAAACATGTATCTCTTTTGAACCACAACAAGTCTTATTCGACATTGATGAGAATCCTTATCGAATATAAAGTACCTGGAATTTCTTACAACTTTTCCTTTTGTGCAGGCTTAGTAACTCTGGTCTGGTCCAGCTTTATGCATATCCCAGCATGCTGCTGGCCATGAGCCAGCCACTGTTCCAAAAAGTGCTCTGTGTTTTCTCCTGTGCCCCAGATTCCTCACATCTGCTCCCTATTGTTTCTTCTCCACGCCCATCAGTAAAGCTACTGTTCAAGTGCTTTTTCTCTGTTTCTGACACACAGATCTATATGTACAGACACCTATGTACAGAATATATCTTGTACATAGCACTATATCACAATATCCAACATGCACAATATTGTTGTGCTGGACACTGTTGTCTTTAGTGAGGCTCCCTAAGGAGGCCGCCTGAGATACAGTCTGTACCATTCAAAAGGAAGCTTTTCATCTGGATTTCTAAAGAAGTTTATTTAAATTATCAAAGGGTTTTGACTAATTTAACTCTGCTTAAACTAATTTAAACAGTTATAGTTCATACTTGGCTTTTGCTTTTTGTTAATTTAGTTAATTGTTTCATTTATATTCCACTTTTTCCTAGTGGGGGTCATGGTGGCAACAGGCTGAGGTGGTCAGTCCAGACTTATCTATTCCCAGCCACATATTCCAGCTCTTCTTGGGTGATCCCAAGCCAAATGAGAGATACGAAATATCTAGTAGGTCCTGGGCCTACCCTGTGGCCACTATCAAGTGAAATGTGCCTGATACAGCTTTACTGGGAGCGAACCAGAGGCTAATCTAGTATGGTGCCTGAGCCACACCAATTGCCTCTTGATTTGAAGAAGCAGCAGTTCTACTCCAAGGTTCTCTTGGATTGCTGAGCTCTTCACCCTATCATGGAGATTAAGCCCAGTGAGCATGCGAATGAACCTCATGTCTGCCTATGAAGCTCATTTAGTGACCATCTACAACTTACCATAGATAAGGAAACAGACCTAGATTGACGTATATAGGGAGCTCTGATAATTGCTTTCAATATAGAATTATACAATAAGGCATGTGTCAGCATTATATTTTTTATATAGTGATACTTGTCAGTTCACAATATCACAATGTTTAAAAATATCACTACGTGTTTAGTTGTTCTCATTAATCAGAACCAGAAAAAAAAAAAAATCTAAACTCTCATTTGAAAAATACACATTTTTAGGATCCAGCTTCATTATGTTGTTTGTACTTTTACATTCATATGTGTTTTAAAGCATGCATTTTGGTTTCTCTACTTAAACTTCCAGGACAAGTTTCTTCCCCTGTTCACACAGACCTTTTGTATATTTATGAAATATCTGACCTTTTGGATATTGACTGAACATTAGGCCTCTTGTATGTTATCCTTCTACAGCTGCCAACAGTTTTGCATGCTAATCGAAGGTCCAGCCGGAGCCCAGATCACCCGTGTCGATGCAGCCTTTGAAGGCTGATCAAGTCTTGCAGGTGGTGTTGTGGCCTGAAAAGCTGTGTTGCATTATGGGACAGTGCACAGCAGTGGACCACCACTCTTTTGCCCCAAACTTAAGGCCCAGGTCACTGCATTCAGCTTGGTTCTATTTAAGCCTGACTATATAGGCGCTTTCAGATGTGGAGGAACTTTTTCATAGGTCTTAGAACTGTTGGAGGAAGTTCCCCCTTTTTTGTTTGTCCACCCCGCTGGAACTGAGAATGATCATAGCTCTTAGAATGATGTTTTGAGGGACTTTGTTTAGCTCCTGCTTCAGGGTAGGTACTCTTCTAGTATGGTGATTGGTCCAGACATAATTGTATGTTGATTGGGTGAACACGAGCTAATGCAGCTCCATGGACAAATGGGTCAACAGAGAAGTTCAGGCTTTATTGATCCTATGTGATGGAGGAAATACAGCGTGATTTTGATGCATCCAATGAAACTTCATGATACAATCCTAAGCATGCAGAAAAGACATTTTGAAATCAATAATGCCAGAACTCAGAAGGTAGGGTATTTCTTGGATGTGGGTATGACCGACCCCACCATCACAGCTGACTGTTGGTGCCAAGGTCAACCTCTGGGTGGTCATGATTGTGATGGAAACCAATGACTAAAAATGGGTGTAGAATGACCTCAGTTGGGACACTTGACTGTTTCTTTGGGACAGTCCCTCCCTGTTGACGAGAGAGAATATTCTGCATTCACATGTCCATGTCCAATCAAAGATGCCAATCTTTGTAATCTAATAATGACAGAACATTTTTGTCTTTGTGATTGAAGCTCCTGCCATGCATGCCCCAATAATAAACCCACTTTCAGTCCTTCAGATCTTTTCTACTTTCCATCATGATACAAAATCTACATTAGCTGGGCCTGTTCAATATTTTTATACATGCAACAGTGCATTGTAGGATGGTAAATGCTTAACTGTATCATACATTACACCCTATGGAAGCATCTGTACTTGTTAGGTTTCTCCACTCATTTATTTGAGTTTTTCTTTAGTGTCACCTAGAAGAGGATGGGTACCCTTTTGAGTTGGTTTCCTCTCAAGGGTACATCCAGAGTTCTTTAAAGCTACTTTGTCATGGCTATTTTTAACAGATTTTTGGTATTGGTGCCTCAGGGTCTTCTAGGGTTTGTGGTTTGGTCCTGAGCTCCAGTTACTGCCTGTGTAGACATCTGCATGTTTTTAAGTTCTCAAATTGGAATAACATTTTCACACAGATATCATGTGCATTGTGTCACTGAGACACTCTGGAGTCTATGTACAAGAAAATAGATGTAATTGATGAGAAGCAGATGGGGCAAACACTAATCATTGAGGACTTGAGTACTGTTGTCTGTCAACAACACTGTTGTCTTTCTACTGCTTGCAGGCAACATTCTTGAAGCTTTTTATTACATCGTTTTTGACACATGCTTTTTTCTGCTGTTTGGAACATTTGGTGAAACATGAAAGTTGTTTTTGAGCTCCGAAGAACTGATCTCTAATCCTCTTGAAAATGATTGAACTCCAACCGAACTGACGGTCTGTATCTGGTATGAAAGCTATCCACTCCTTGGGTTGCATGCTGAGAAACATGATTGGTTCAGTTTGTCATGTTACCTTCTGTTTCTGCTTTTATGATGATAGGAAAAGGGTGATAAGGATCAGCAAACGAGGCAAACTCCTTGTTGATATATAAAACCAGTCTTTCATAGGACTTACTTACCTTTGTGGTTTGAGTGCTTGTATTGAGAGCATTGCAAAAAAAAAAAATGCACGTTTTGTCATGACCTGCATGGCTAAAAATGTTATATGATAAAAGGCTCCATCCCCAAACAAGCCCAGAATGAGATTCAAGAATTAGGGCCAACTATGAAAATGCCCTGAGTGAAGAATAATTTTATAATTTTTGAAATATCACTTGACAAAATTAGTTGTGGACTAATTAGTTGTCCTCTCACATTGAAGTCTTTGCTAACGCTTTTCAAATTACACGGTTTGTCACGATATACCCTGAACTGTTTCCAGCTCCAGACACATACTTGGCCCTGTCAAATTGGATCACATCTTCATCAAGGACAATTGAACATATGGCTGTCCTCAAACCTGATTTACAAAAAGTTAATGTATGTGGTGTGTATGCCCTCTTAAGCTCACATTTTCTTTTGGCACATCATTGGTGTACTGATATCCCAAACTTTCTGCTGAAAAGAAAAGAAAACAATTTTTATCCACTCTGTAATTCATTCATTATTGGTTGGGCCTTCTCATCGGCTTGGATTTACTTCTATTGGTCAGGAGCTTTGATGGTGGTCCAAAGTCAAATTCCTGCTATGACTGAAAACATGCCTTCCCACGTCTTTGAGTATATTGAGGCTTCTCTGACATTGTGCACTCCCAGGCTAGATGATTTTTCCTCAGACATTCAACTTTTGATTTGTTGAAAAAGGAACCTATGGTTGTACAAGTCTTTGCACTCGTTTACCTCTGGGTGTTTACCTCTCTTTCAGAGATAATTCACATTGTCACAAACGATCAACAGATTCTGGTAAAAAAAAATGTGAATAACTGTTTTAATATTGACCGAATAGCAAATGAATTTGACATAAAAGAAAGGTCACTCAACTACTCAGAAGTCCTTTCTGTTCTGGTGGTCCAATCAAAGCAGAATAACTCACTATACTGACTGAAGTAAAGGAATAGTTTGGCCAAAAATTAGTCAATTTTCATCTCACCCCAAGTATAGTTGATCAGCCATGACATTTTTGGACATGCCTGAAGTTTGTTTCTTCAGTTTTTCACTCAAGCGATTCGGGTAAAGCATTTAACAAATAATGGAACCAGCTATTAGCCTTGTTGCCCATATCTTTGTTCAAGTGACACAATGACAGGTGGCCGTTCGTTTTCTATAGACATGAGCAACAGGATTTCAGCGGCAGCAGTGATTTTCTGAATTCTGTGCAAATTATCTATGATGCGGTAAAGTGCCAACACCAAATGAAGAGCTTGAATGATTCCCTGGACCAACTCTATGGGGCACGTGGTCTGACATTTTCTTCAGTTCCCCATTTGTAACTTTAGTTCATACCTGTGATTAGTTCCCATTTACCATTTGATGTGCAAAAATGGAAGAAAAAAATGTATAATTAGGTGGCCATCCTGTCATATACAGTCTCTCATTAAATATATATAGAAACATTATTATTAAGAAAAATAAAGCTGGGAAGGAAGCAGAGATCATTGGTGCCTGTGTTGAGTATACATAATTAGCAGTTAGCTTGCTTTGATAATGTGCCCATGAGCTAGGACAAAACCTAGCATGTAACATGTAAATCAAACAATCAATTTTCACATTGATTAGTGCATTTTGTTCTCTGTTTAACAAGGCACCTAGTTATGTATAGCTACTGTTTCCCATCAGAACAAAAACAAGAGGGGGAAAAAAGACAATGGACAACTCATACCCCCAAGTGATAACACACCCGACAAGAGACAAGCTAAAAGCTAGCATGAATGTATGGTTAGCTAACTACAAAGATCAAGGTATTGGTACAATTAGAGTAATGAGAAAATTGTATACATTTGATTTTCACCAAAACATTCCTTTAAACTTATCAGAATAATTCAAGTCAGATTTGTAATATATTACCTGTTCAACAAATATGCAAATGTAGAAGCATATACAAGCCAAGCGACATTATCAGTATTGTGCATTATAGTTTGAGGCTTTTAGGAAACTGCCCTTACACTGAAAACATCAGTCTTCCTGAAGTATCTCGATTTATCTAAGTGGCAATAATCACTCCTCTGATACAGCTATAGACCCCTTGCAAGTGACATCACACATCACGTGATAATTCCTCCTGGGGCACAACCAGACACCATCTTTCCTGTAAGCAACGCTTAATCTGTCTTAAATATGGTTCATTTTTGTGTTGTTTTTGGTTGTTCCAATCGTTCAAATAGAGTAAAAGATAAAAGGAATTACCATCTTCCTGGAACTTTGTCTTGAACTTCTGATTGTGGCTTACAAACTTGACTTGGGCATTTCTTTAGAAAGGAAATATCTCTGATCCGGCAGTAGGAGACTTTTTTTCACAGCAGTAGGAAGAAGCCAGTACGCCTTTATCTGTAAATGTCAGTGAATCCCTTTGTTTCACTCCACTTCAAGCCCACAACAACAATACTATGTGAGAACAGCTCTCTCCAAGGCCTGCGTGGACATGATCTGCCATTTTTTTCACTGACAATCCACGGAGTTAACCGTTTTACCATCATTCTTTGTGATTGGGTAACCTTTTGCTTGCTTGAGAGTTTACTTTTGATGAATGAAGTAGTGATCAGGCAAACCCATTTTGCCACTGGCATGCAAAGAGCTAGTGAAAGTGTCTCCAACTATTTTTAGAGGCCAATGCATAGTCAAGATACCTTTTAGAAAATTGCTCTTTGCGATGGGATAGATCCTTACATGCTAGTAAAGAAGGATTTTTCCAGTGATTTGAAAACTTATCCATCCATCTCAAACTACCTGGTGTTGCAGACATCGTTCTACATGGACAAACAGATGAGAACCTGGAAGAGCATGGAGGTGTACAACTTTTTATATGTGGCTGGGTTAAAGATCTAGGGATCAGGACACTACAAGATAAATCCTGTTTCATTTATGCCCAGGTAAGTAGGAATTTTTGGGCTTTTTGCACGTGTCTTTGTGGTGGTTGCTAGGACGCTACAAGTTTTAGTATCAAGGGTAAACCAATTACAGCCGCTTGATTCTCAATCTTCCATGCTCTTCTCTTCCAGAAAATAACTTTTTTTTTTAAAATGAACACAGAGAAAATGCAGTGAGAAGGTACATTCCAACATCTATGTAGGTTACACTAGGCCACAAATCTACATCTTCACTCCAATCGTTTTGAGGAATTTTGTACAGATCATAATGACTAATAAACTCAAATTTCCGCATATATCTATTCTTTGCTTCTTTCTGACTTAGATTATCCAAGTAATGCAGTAGTTAACCTTTTTTAGCTGTAGTTTTTTTTTTTTCAAACTACAGACATCTTCAATATCACTTGTCTTCAGTATGTAAACAAAGTTCACTTGTCCCAGACAAGGGTAGCAACGGTTGCTAATGTAAGTGTGACATCAGTGCAAGGGGTCTATAGCATATGGGATGTATATATAAAACTCACCTGAGCCAATTACATTTCTTTTATAGTGGATAAAATGCTGGAAATGTGTTTGACTTTGTGCCAAGAATACGGACACAGCTCACACTTTGGTTGTACAAGGACCAGATGGCTTGT
>JAODOM010000017.1:6680640-6691944 GCA_027576675.1 Plicofollis nella
CAAACCGGGAAAGTAAGGAAGCGGAAGTGCGTGTACAGCGGATGTAGAGTGGACCAATCAGAGCCCTCTTGTCTGCGGCGCTGTCTGCGGTGGTCACAATTTTTGGGAGGTGCGCGTAGGGTGCGCGCAGAGCGTCTGCGAAGGGGGGAAGGCTTCGCAGACGCTATCTGCGAGGACTGGGTTGTCAGTATAAATTGGCCTTAACACCTACAGGATGACTGAGTATTTTGTGCTTTGTATAGTAAGTCCAGCTTGAAACAGCTTTGCCTTTAGTAAAGATGACAGCTGGCCATTAGCTTGGTGGTACATTTAAGCAGTGAAACATGATCAGAAAATCCTCCATAAATTTCAGAAAAAATATTTTATATAAATTTAAAACCGACTTCTTTGGTAGCGTGGAATTATGAAAATGAAATATTCAAATATCACCAAAACCCACACATTTTATTAAAAATCTCTGATAGCTGTCATTTATTTCACATTTTTTTGGGAAAAAAATAACTCCTTTATTGCAATAAATAATAATAATAATAACTTGTTTTATTAAGTTTAAAACAACTTAGTGCTGTATGAACTGTTTCCAATTTAGACAGTCAAAAGTGTTCTCAAGGCAGAAATCAAACAGAGCTGTGAAAAATAAATAATTAAAAACTCAACATATTTGGTTGAGCGTCCTGTTGCAACATGGAGCAACTCTGAATACACTTCTGTCTGAATATCAGTCAAAAAGCAACACCACAATGAGATTTTTAGGTGAGATGGTTCAGATCAATGGTAGGAGACTCACTGAGAATATAAAATACTCTCAATACCGTATGGATGTCTAACGGTAGTTACATGAGGCTTTTAGGAGTGTTCATATCTAGTTTGTGTTCACTCACAAATTCACATTCACAATTTTAAGAAAAATGTCTCAACACATTTTCAGCATTCTAACACAATCACATGCATGGATGTTATTTTATTTAGCTTGTTCTCATACATACAGTGTTTAGTCTGGAACCCTGATGTTATATTTTCCTCCTCGGTGAGAACTCACTCAGGTGTGGACCAATAAGCTGGCCAAGAGGACTGAACCTGTTCTCATGAGAACTCGACTGCAGTGGGAAATCAACGCACCTGACCATTTATACAGAATTCTCAAAGTTTGTGGAAAAGACTCTTAGACACCCTTAGGGTGAATCAGAACAAATTTGAAACATGGTTCAAAAACTGGCTAACTGATACATAGGGCTCAAAATGTCCCTGTTTTAAAAAAAAAAAAATCACCCAAGTACAAAGAACACATACTGTGTATGGTGCTCAAAAACTGCAAATAACTAATTTAAAACATTGTGTATAGCATTTATATTCTTTTTCTGACCATCAGTCCAAATCTCTAGAGCAAATTGCATTTCTGCAGCACTACAGCTCTGTGCTCTGGCTCAGTTTAACAAAAAAAAAAAAGCTGCAACTCAAAATACAAAAATATAACATTTGATTCACTTCATGTCACTGCAATCGCTCACTTCAAAGCAAATCGAGACCACCTTTCTTGGACATATTCCGACTACATGGCCAAACGTTTCTGGACAACACCTGACCATCACATAGATACGCAGTCCGTCCTCAAACTGTTGCCACAAAGTTGGAAGAACACTATTTTCCGGTGCAGATGGAACCATGAGACCCAAACCTGTTCAAACATGACAATGTCCCTGTGCACAAAGCAAGCTCCATGTGTTAAGTTTGGAGTGGAAGAACTTGAATATCCTGCACACAGCCCTGACCATCTTTGGGATAAACTGGAACCCCAACTGCACCCCAGACCTCTTCACCTAACATCAGTGCCTGATCTCACACAGATCCCCACAGCCACGCCCCAAAATATAGAGGAAATCCTTCCCAGAAGAGTGGAACTTATTCTAACATCAAAGAGGGAATAAATCTGGAACAGGATATCCAACAAGCTCATATAGGAGTGATGGTTAGGTGTCTACAAACTTTCGGCCATGAAGTATATATTAGTCCACACCACAGTGCGATTGTTATGTTCTCACCCACGTAAAAGAATTGTACAAGGGTTCTATTCAAACCAACTACATTTTGTAAATGTTAAAGCACCCTTAGAGTGTTCACAGAGCATAATCCCAGTGGTCAGCAGATTGCGGTGTATTCCCATAATGCACTGCATTCATATGGCAGTTTAACAGTAAAAGTTTTAACTATGGGAAATTAGCTGGAATAGTGAAACTCTTTAACGTAATGTAAAGTGTAATGTTAGCTGTTGTGTAATGTACAAAGGCCAGGCTTGATGTGCTGATTTATGAACAGCATTAAAATGCACGCGTCAAAGCACATTTTTAACCCTTATTGACTTCAAGGCAGTGTGTGAAAGTGACAAAGCACTGCATCGTTGAGTAAAACGCAGTCTTACTACTTCTATAGATCAGTGCTAGAACTGCTGCACACATACCCAGTGATCCTTTATGGACTGTCAGTTTTGGCATCAGAGCTTTTTAAGACACTAGTCAACTCAGCCTTCAGTTCAATTCCTGTCACATCAGTTCACCAGTCAGGCAACCAACTGGGACATCTCTTATCAGAAGTTCAAATCCCATACATCGGTGATCAGGAGCTGACGACATATCCAAGCTATCACCTTTACAAGAAACCTGCATCCTGAGGCGAAGTCAACAAAGGCTTTTTTTTTTTTTAAAAGTACTTAAACACAAACACGCAAAAGGAAACAAGATATAATCTGATATTCGAGATATTAAATTGGATAAAATGTCTGAAGGCTCCAGTCTGAGGTCACGTAATTGTAGTTTCCGTTTTCTGTACCGAGCTGAACTGGAGCTCGTCACAGTTTTGGGAGTTGGAGAGCGGTGCTGTGGGTTTCCGCGCCACAAAAAACACACAATCGTACAAGTACTTGAGCATGGATCGCTCATTCTCCGTGTATGTAGTGAGCACCGACTCTCTCTCCACCTGGTGAGATAGGAAACGTTTTACACATACAGACAACCATGTTCAGATGTTTATATACAGCTGACTGGTTTGTTTTGTGGTCATACCTCGAACTGAAAGCCGCATTTCAACATGGCGTCCTTTATTTCCTCGTAGCTCAGCTCGATGGACAGTTCGTTGGCCATGTTCTCAAAGTGGTACAGAAGAGGCCCTGTTCAAGAATGTGCTTTATTTAGTGCCATGCATGACAACAGCAAATTCTTATTTCAGCTGAAAGTGAGCCGGGGGTTGGGGGCCCTGGAAGCTCCTAGGTTTTAGCAAATTTTATGGGCTTTCAAAACCATTTTAAATAGAAATTTCATATTTCATGCAATCAGATTTTAACAAAAAAAAAGATTCTCACATACAGTACAAGAAAGTGACAACATCAAACCCACATTTTTAGAGTGTGTATGTTATTTCCAAAATGATAGAAATATTTCCATATTCAATCATTTTCCTCTCAATATTTCTGAAAGCACATTATCAAATGCGTCTTTACGTTTGCTTCAGATAGGTGATATTGTATGGATTCATGTGATGCCCTTAACAGTGAGACCTCTGATTGGTTCAAAGATCGAAAGATTGTTTGGGGCAGCCAATCGCTGCATGTTTTGCAAAATACATGGCCTTCAAGAGGTTTTCTGGTTACGGAAAAAAGCAATTTGCGCCAAATGTTCCACGGTTCACTTCTACGCTGAGACAGACTCGCCAAAAATCGAACCCCCACCCTAAAATTTTCTCCTCAGATTTGGACGATTCACAAGAACGACCTATTTGGCTAGCAAAACCATGGAAATTCGCCATCCCTGTAGTGCTTTTCAATGATCCAGAGATATTTGGTTTGACATTTATTATAACAAAGCTCCCAAGCCTTATTCAGAAACTTTTGCACTCGGATGTAGAAAAATCCTTATTCTCAGACTAAAATCCTTACCACTGTTGGTATTATGCGAATGTACAAATAAAAAAATAATAATAAAAAAAAAAAATAAATAAAAATAAAAATAATAATAATAATAAAATATCTATTGTCAGTGTATGATATACATGTGGTATTTTTGGTCATTTGGTTGAAAATAGAAGCATGCTTATTATAGAATTAATAATAAAATCAAAACAATGACAAATTTTTAATTTTAATTTTATTTGTAATCTACTAATGCAATAACATTAACATCATGAATTAGAAATAAAACAACAACTACTGTGATAAAAAAAAAGCCATGAAACATAATGGCTCGTAAAATGAAAACACTGAGTGACACAACTAATGGCACAAATATTGGGATGTTGTGCTCAACCAAAAATATTGCAAATAAAAGTTCAGCTGACATGATTTGTTAGTCAGTTATTGTGGAGAAATACTTCGTAACGGAGCATTCAGCTTTGCTAATGTTTGGGGTCTGATCCCTCAAACATGTGCAGCAATATCAAATGCCAGATGTGGCAACTGAAGTCTGATGAGCTCACAGTGCAGCGAGTGTAGCACTGTCCCTCGTCACACTCTGTAACCCATGGGTATTTCTGAGAATATTCCAGTAAGGACAGGTGCATGTGTTTTGTGTCTTTTTAGTTTGTGGCTTGTTTGCTTCCTTCTTTACAGAATCATGAGACACTGGCACAGCATCAGTCCTTCGTAAAACAAATGTATTCTCCAGTAAAAATACAACAATAATCCTAAAATCGTGCTAATCGCTGGTTATGTTTTGGATGAAGATTGGCGGTTTCGAACGCGTGAATCAGAAAATACAGGGTGTTTCCAAAAATTTGATATAATTTCACAATATAACAACTGGCAATTCTCGTTCAGATCAAAAATCTAGCTCAAAAATCAGTAGCCAGTGCTCATGGAGCTTTTAACTCGTCCTGTGGGCAGGCTAAGAAATTCGTGATTCATCCACCAAGGTATATACATTTTAAAAACACAAGACACTATCATGTAGCACTAGGAGTTTGAAATGACGATATCATGAACCCAAAACCTTTAGAGTTTGATATACAATACTGAAGTAAACTAAAACTCACCCAGATTGATCCAAACTCCACCAGGTCTGAGTATATTCCAGATGGTCTCTATATATTCAATGACGTTGTGGGCGGTGTCGATAAAGAAGCAGGTGGCGACGCAATCCCACATGTCTGATGAAGAAAAATATTATTCTTTAAGTCTCTATTGTAAACTTGACCAGTAAGACACAGACATGTAATTAAATATAATTATACATACAGAACACTTTTTTCGATGGAATAAAAACGTGTTCTATTTCTTTCCAGCAGGTATCATTCATTTGGTTCGATAGCATGCAATATTGTTAGCATATCGCTTATTCTACATGTATTACATCACTCTACCTAGCGGAGAATGAGTGTTGAATATGGTTTACAATTTTGCATGGTTGTCAAGACAACATGACGTCACATGTCGGCGGCGATGTGAATATCCAAAAAGAAAGTTTTCTGCTGCACATGCACAGAAGCATTTCTTTGTTTGCCAGGAAATCGAAAGACGCATTGAACACCCAAAAAGCTAACAAAATTTCGTTAGATATTCTTCATGCATATTTACAAGACGAAAAAAAAAAAAACCTACCAAGGGACACCAAAAAACTGGGAGAGAGACATGTTAAAGATGTAAAACTTCCACACTAGCAAGCGACTGCGACAATTTGTAAACAAACATAGCCACCAGGTTTGCTTCATCAAATGCAGAAAATTGAGAGAATTTTGAAAGAGAAAGAGGCATTGAACACACGAAAGGAATGCGTATGTATTATAATAATAATAAAAAATATCCCATGTCCCAACAGCTAGCCGCTGTGTTCGGGGATCAGGTCGTCGAGGCCCCTGCCTTCGACTGCCGCCCAATCCACATTGCACCAGCCCCCTACGGCTACCTCTGTGGGTGGTGAACCCACAGGAGGTCGGGCCCACGTCACCACTTTGGGCTGAGCCTGGCTGGGCCCCGTGGGCAAAGGCCTGGCCACCAAGCGCTCGCATACGAGCCCCAACCCCTGGCCTGGCTCCAGGGTGGGCCCCCGGCTGCGCCATACCGGGCGACGTCACGGTCCTTGATAGATTGTTATCCATAAGGGGTTTTGGTTTCCCACTTTATGGGTCAAAAAACGTAACCATAAATTAAATAAAAAGAAAAATCAGTCTATTTTTCAGAAGCCTGTGGTTGTCGCTGATCGATAACGTGCTATCAGGGGTGGAGCTTGCCTTTCCTGACAATGGGTGTGAATGATCAGAACTGGTGAAACAGTAGGTGTTCTTTTTATCCACTCAACTTTCTGTCCTTAGACTAAAGAAAATGCATGTGCACACATTATAAAAAACATGTGCTTGTTTTTTCAACCCAAATGCTGGGTTGAGGCTGTTGGGCCATTTTATTGGGTTATTTTAAATCATTCTGGGATGTTTTCTAGAGCCTGGATTGATTTCAACACCGCACTTTTTTGAGTGCTGCTGAAGTATGCTATTTCTAGAAGCTTTTATTCAGTTACAGTTTAGGCTAGACAGTTTGTTTGGTGGGAAATTAAATCTATGATCCACTTATCAAAATCAGTGAATTACATGAAATCAACATTTTTATTAGCATACGTACATGTGTTAGTGCATGCATGTTTTCTTTATTGACTGCAAACATAAACACATAAGCTACAGCACACGCAGTCCAGAGCCATAGCCACATGCGCCAAGCACAAACAACTGGACTGTGGACATAGGATAAAGAAAAAGGAAAGAAAAAAATTGGACTTAGAACATATTAATTGTAGCAACATCAGACTCTCAAATTCACCTTATGACATTTCATTTTTGCAAACTTGTTTACCACCTTAGCCATATCAATGTCTGCAGCTCAGTCTTTTTCCATAAAATGTAATGCAAGTTGCAAGAGGTGCTGCTCGCCCACTGTGACATGTAAGTAAGTTTTAAATAGTTTGAGGCAATTGAATGATGCTCTGCCTGTGTGCTAATCACAGGAGTTGTGAGATATATTTTGTACAAGGTAGCCAGATTTGGGCATGCTCAATCCATGTCATTGGCTATAAACCTGGCCAGTGGAGAGCTCATCCATCTCCAGACTTCTGCACATTTTTCAAAAGAAGCAGTATTCATCATGAACATTGTAAGCAGAAACATCACGACTGTAATATACTGCCAACTTGTGTATAATTTGGGCCAACTCAGAATTAAGTGTTTTGGGTTAAGTGCCTGGTATTTCTTGGCCATAGAGCTCGTGTCTGACAACTGCTCTACAAACTGCGGTGAACACGTCTAGTACAGTGAGATATGTTTCCACCTTAAAATGGGACTGCTTACACACGGGCTTGTCAGGTGCCTTATCAAATGCCCTCTTTTTTTCTCTCTCACACTTCTGCATACTCGATTTTTGTTCCACCTTTCTCAGCCAGTTCAAATGCCAATCTTTGAACTGTTCGTCAGATGGCAAACTCCTCAATTATTGATCATAGCTGTCCATAAGATTAACTACTGTGGTCAAATCAATTGATTCTTTTTGGAGATAGCTGGACAGCACACAAGTTGTATGAAGATCAGTATTCCAGAAAACAAGCAAAAATGCAAACTCAAAGCACTCCACTGTGGCAAGTAAGCCAACAGTGTTGGCCACAACTTTTGGGGCACTACTGCTACTCTCTGAAATCTTGCACAAGGCTGAAATGATTGCAGGCATCCTAAGAATGATAGCTTGGGTCACATTCTTCCTTGTATCCAAGCCTATCTTGTATGACAGAGATGTTTGAGTGTAACTACTGCCATGTTCAGTTGTTTTTACTCCTCTTGTGGTAACCTATACCAAGGGAGGCTAGAGGTTGAGAAACAATACAGGGACACTAAAATGCAAAAAACAAACAAACAAACAAACAAACTTTGTGGACAGACAAGAGAAGGCAGCATCCAGGAGAATTAGATTTAAATTGTGGTCACAACAATACATGGACACAGCTCTATCTGTGCAAGACTCTTTTATGCATTGCTGCAGTCCTGACAAGTGTTCTGACATCACTGCTGCCCCATTGTATGCCTGGCCCTGCAAGAAAGCTGTCAGGTGTGAGGTAGGAGGTAGATGTAAGTGCAGAAGTGATGTTTATATACAGTGAAAAACACACACAGGCAAACAGCCCAAATCGGCAGGCAAAATCCAAAACATAAAACAAGCAAAGGGTCGGGTGAGGCACAAACAGGATATCACAGGCAACAAGAAAACAGGAAAGAGGAACAGGTACAGGAATCAGGAAACCAGGAACTCAAACACGGGTAACAAGGCTCGGTAATGCGTACTGACATAGCGTAATACTTTGCACTGATAGTGCGTCTAAACAGTCCTTATATAGGTGCATATATCCCGCTTTAACTATGTTTAGGTGTGCATCGTTAACGGTGTGCATGCAAGAGTCTGCTTGATGCGTGCACAGCCTGGGGCGCGCCTGAGAGTTCTTCAGGTACCCGCGCCACAGCGCGGAGGACCGACAGAACCCCCCCCAAAGAGCTCCCTCCAGGAGCAAAAATCCATCCTTCTTGGCTCTGGTGGGGGCTCGGTTTCAGGCTAAGGACAAACTACTTGCACTAGTCTCAGACTCTGGAGATGGCTCGGGCTTGAGCTCTGGAGATTACTCTGGCTCTGGACTGGACTCGGGCTCGAGCTCTGTACTGGATTTGGGCTAGAGCTGTAGAGATGACTCTGGCTCTGGACTTGACTTGGGCTCTGGGCAGGAAGTATGCTCAGACTCTGGACTTGACTTGGACCCTGGACTTGGCTCGGATCCAGGACTGAAAGTGGGCTAGAGCTCTGGGCTGTATTTGAGCTCTGGAGATGACTTGAGCTCTGGGCAGGACTCTGGCTTAAGCTCAGGAGATGACTCAGGCTTGAGCTCTGAACTTGGCTTGGACTCAGGGCTGGAAGTGTGCTCGAACTCTGGATTTGGCTTGGGTTTGGACTGGACTCGAGCTCAGGGCAGGAAGTGAGCTCGGACTCTGGACTAGACTCGGACCCTGGACTTGACTTGGGCTCTAGGCTGTAAGAGGACTCGAGCTCAGGACTTGACCTTGTGCTGGAAGTGTGCTTGAGCTCTAGACTTGACTTGGACCCTGAACTGGACTCAGGCATGGGCTTGAGCTCTGTCAGTGCATTGCTACGGTCCTGGTCAGGACCTGGCAGCAGGATGATGACAACGTATTCATAGCCAGGTGGCGGCAGGATGACGACGACATCTTCATAGCCAGCTGAGGCAGAGGTTGCTCCATCATTCTCTGACACTGTTTCTGGAACAGACTCAGGTTCAGGCACTGGCACTGACTCTGGTGCTGGTTCTGGCACTGGCACTGACTCCAACTCTGGCGCTGGCACTGGTTCAGGAGTAGGCACTGACGCAGGCTCTGACGCTGACACTGGAACTGACTCCGACTCTAATGCTAGCACTGGTTCAGGAGTAGGCACTGGCACAGGCTCTGACACTGGCTCTGGCACTGGAGCTGACTCCGACTCTGGCAATAGCACTGGTTCTGGCTGTGAGACCAGCTCAGGAATGACAGCCTCGTGTGGTCTCTCTGTGTTGGCCACTGGTGGGAGCTCTGGAGCAATGGCCTCCTCTGCTGCCGCTGCATCAGCCTCAGGCATGATAGCCCCCTCCCAAAAAATTTCATGGTGGTCCTTCCCTTCCAAAGATTCATAAATGGACTGGAGCATGGCTAAAAAAGTCTGTGAGCTCCGAAGGCATGGGTGCTTGACCCTTATGAGATGATCCACCCATCTGCCTGCTTGTCCAGCAATCAAAGTTAGCATGAAGCTTATCCAGATAGGTTCTGTTGGAGGTCCTCATAAAAAAGGTCACACCGTAGGCTGAATCCCCTAGGATGATGTATTCCATAGTAGGGTACCAGGGGACTCCAGTCAGAACTCCACTGGAAATACAAGGCAAGGAGCTGAGAAGAGGACATCCAGAAGCGGCATGGAATCGCGGACTGAAATAATTCCACTACATCCATGGTTTGGCGAAATATTCTCTCAGGTGCGAGGTAGGAGGCAGATGTAAGTGCAGAATTATATTTATTAAGATATAAACAATATATATTAAGAGGCAAACAATCCAAATCGGCAGGAAAACTCAAACATTCAGACAAGTGATAGGTCGGGCGAGGCACAGACAGGATATCACAGGCAGCAAGAAAACAGGAATGAGGAACAGGCACAGAAATCAGGAAACCAGGAAATCAGACACGGGTAATATAAGGCTTGATAATGTGCGACTGATGTGGTGTAAAACTTTGCACTAGGCATGCATCTAAGCAGTCCTTATATAGGTGCACATATTGCTCCTCAATCAAGTGCAGGTGTGTGACGTTAATGGCACACGTGTGAGCAGTCACTCGATGCGCGCACAGTCTGTAATACGCCAGAGAGTTCTTCAGGTGTGCGCGGCAAAGCACGCCGGACTGACACCCTGACATTTAAGAGCTATTGTTTATGGCTAATGTTTTACATGGATTTTTAAAAATGCCAGTTGCTGGTGCTGCACTGGCTTACGTTTGACCAATCAATGTACAATTACCTCTAGACCGGTCACTGTGTACTTGCATCACTCACAGTTCCTCTTATGCTGGGAAAGAACCTACCCTGAAGTAGGAGATAAAAATGTCCCTCAAAACAACATTCTAAGAACTACAATTGTTCTCAGTTCCTTCAATGTGGACACACAAAAAGGGGGAACTTCCTCTAACAGTTCTAAGAACTATGAAAATGTTCCTCTGGTCCAAAAGCACCAAGCATGAATTTCCTAATTGTGTGAGAACAATACCAAGGTTCATCTATATAATAAGTGGCAAAGTTTGTTTATTTATCTTGAGCTAACTTTGCCATTTCTCAACAGATTTTCACCAAATTTGGCAAGTAGGTCCGGGGATGACCCAGAATTTTGCAGATACCCGTATAAACAAAATTCATGTACAGGCCCCAGGGAAGTCCCTGGGGGGCACAACATCCACCCCCTCCCTCAATGTCTTTCACATTACATTTATCAACACAAACTCTTGACAGGTCTTCACTAAACTTGGCACATAGGTACAGGAGATAGACACAATTTGGCAGAACTCAGAAATTCCATATTTGGGCCCCAGGAGGTCCCCAGTGGTCTCCTGGGTGGTGGATGTTTGGATTTTTGTTTGTCTTGGGTTAACATCACCATTTCTTGATGAATCTTCACCAAATTTGACATGGAAGTCTGGGGGCAGCCCAGAATTTTGCAAAACCCAGGCAACACCAGGTAACCTGCTAGTGTAGAATAATTGTGAGGG
>JAODOM010000017.1:7000481-7012315 GCA_027576675.1 Plicofollis nella
ACTGGGTTCTCTTTATCTACTTTTAGGACTTGTGTGAAAATCTGATGATGTTTTAGGTCATATTTATGCAGAAATATGGAAAATTCTAAAGGGTTCACAAACTTTCAAGCACCACTGTAACATTCATACGCTGTTTTTCTTATAACTGCATGAAAATAAGCATCATCACCTTGCCTTGATGAGTGTCTCTGGAATTAGAATGAGAAGTATCAGTGAATTTATATAGTATGTATATAAGAACATGGAACTTAACATAAATGTTGATTCATTCCAACTTGGATGTATTGCTAGGTATTCATTAAGTGAAATATCCATTAATCAAGCAGTTACATTTTGGCTGGTAAAACAAGGTGTGAAAGGTCCTCTAAAGCTCATAAGGGTGGGAGAGGCAGGGGACAGACACACAAGTTTCCAGTGTTGTTTTAATGTCCAGTAAAATGTACATTTAATTAATTTATATTTAATTTAATATACATTTACAGTCAGCATATTGAGAAACTCACCCACGAATTAATGTTAACTTACTGCTACTAAAGTAATGTAAGGCAGACATCGGTTCAAGGCAGATACGTCACCTTGGTCTTTGGGAAACAGTGATCAACATTCTTCACCATTTTCTGACAGATACGACAGACAGTTACGATGTAACGTAACGTGTGCTTTGCTGCTCACTTCATGTTCACGTATTAGACATTTACACCTTGTTTTCCTGGCTGAGTTGTGCCACTGCTTTAATTCTTTTACCATAAACACACACCCTTTTCAAAAAACTAATTGAATCTGCACGAATCACGCAAATGACTTATGGTGAATTCAAAACGGCGATTTTCGCCAAAAGGTGACAAGTTTGCATCCCTGACACAAACACACACACACACGGGGGGGAGAGAGAGAGAGAGAACCAACTGTAAGGTTACTAACATTAACTATGACAAAGACTGCAAACAGAGCATACAAAACCTCTCGTTTAAACCACATTTAATATTAACATCATGAATCAGGCCAACAAGCTAACACACCTGTGACTTTACTTAAAACGTTAGCTAGTTAATTTAGTTAGCTAATCTAACTGTTTGAAAACATCACTGTAAATTAGGGAAAGAACACAACGTTTGGTTATGAATTTACAGCAAATAACAGGGAAATGCTTTCTTACCTCATATAGCAGGAGAACAGTTCTAACCGTGAAGTTCACTTACTGACCAAACATCCGTCTGACCCTTCAACTGCGGCCACACTGTTTCTGTTCTCCGTCCAAATCCCACAACTCGCATTCGGTCAAAATAAAATGGCAAGCAGATGTAAAATAATCCAGGTAATAATCCAGGTAATCCATTAGTGCTCAGATAGTCCACTAGTGGACCGACTGACAGGGTTGCCAGATACTGCTGACGTTTTCCAGCCCAAAATATGTTCAAAACCTGCCAACATGCACTTAAAACCGCCCAAAATGTAAAATGTACTTGATGCCTATCTTGTAAAGTAAAAATATGCAGCTAAAGTCCAGTATACTATTTGTAAATCGAACAAATAGCAGCATGAGGCCGTCAGTGCTGGAGGTGAAGAATCTGCTGTCTGGTACTCGGCTCCGTGTGGTTCAATCAGATTATAACTCTGCAATCATCTGCTGGGTTCTGAATCCTACATGCACCAGTAGGTGGCGCACACGCAGAATATTATGTAGGCTATGTTAGGCTACGATGCATATCTAACATCTGCATTGCTGAGGTTATTTATTTTTTATTTGTCTTTTATTTATTTATCTTTTTATTTATCCTGTTTGTTTTATTAATTTTATAGGCCTAGTTATTCTGCTTAATTTATTTTTGTCTACATCCATGTATTTTCTTCATCTGTTATCCTGATTTTTGTGGACTTGTTAGATTGTACCTGTTTTATATACTAAAAAAAAAAAGTTAGACTACGATGCATGGCTGAATGTAACATGAAGAGAAAATGGAGAAATCATGGAGAGATGGAAAAATGGAGAATCATCTCGAGAGAGCAAGAAAAACCAGCAGCAGCAAACTTGTATGAAAATCTGTCATCAGCTTTATATTAGGCAGCAGTGCAAAACAGATTGTAAGGTATGATAAGGTACGAGTCTACTATAAACAGGTAACACAGGCATGCGGACATGTTGGGACATGCCACTCCTCCATCAAGGGTAGTTATTATAGAAAAGAGAGTGGATTGAAAGTAATGGTATACCACTCAGAATCCAGATCCTTGCAAGAATTTAAAAAGATATGTCCAGATTCTTGTGGTTTTGGTGCAGTGCATTGTCCCCAGATTAGGCTCCATATCCCAACATACCCATATATACAATTTAATGAAAAGTACAAATGCAAATAAGTTAAATGAGTAAACGAGGTAAACACAGCAAACAAGCTACTGATGCATGAATAAGAAGTAAACAAACAAACTGACAAACAGAAAACTAAAATTACAAACAAGCAGTAATTACGCATTGAATGTCTAGAACCGTGGTTCCCAAACTAGGGTACGTGAAGTGACAATTGGGGTACACGAAGAAACGTCTGCTCATTTAATTTCAAAATAAAAAAAACCCAAAATGTTAAATTGATATTGTCCTAAAGGTCACTGAAATGGCATCCAAATTAAATGATGCTATGATGATGATGATAAATCAAATCTTTATCTCAAAGAATGCTTTTTAAATACAAAATGTTACATCCATAATCGGGATGCAGGGAAGCGTTTAGCATCTGTCTTTCTCATGTTATGTTTATTACAAGCAAGGTCTATCTCTTGAGTTAGTCATACATGTACCGTACTTTATGTGCTTGTTCTCCTTGGGCTAACAATCTCATGTCCATTTTAACATACCGAATGGCAAAAGAAATAAATATTTTTGACATACACTCACCAGCCACTTTAATAGGACCTTGTTCTTGATTCTAAGATTCCTGTTCTTGGCTGCAGGAGTGGAACCCAATGTGGTCTTCTGCTTTTGCATGCTGAGATGCTTTTCTACTCACCACAGTTGTAAAGAGTGATTATATGAGTTACTATATCCTTTCTATCAGCTCAAACCAATCTGGCCAGTTTCCTCTCACCTCTCTTATCAACAAGGTGTTTCCACCCACAGAACTGTTGCTCACTCAATGTTTTTTTTTTTTTCCACACCATTCTGTGTAAACTGTAGAGACTGTTGTGTATGAAAACCCTCAGGAGATCAGCAGTTTCTGAAATACTCAAACCAGTCCATTTGACACCAACACCCATGCCACAATGGAAGTCAGAGAAATCACAACTTTTCCCATTCTGTTGAAGTGAACATTACCTGAAGCAATGGATTTGTAACTGCATGATTTTATGCATTGTCCTGCTGTCGAGGGATTGGCTGATTAGAGAACTGCATAAAACAACAGGTGGATGGGTGTTCCTAATGAAGTGGTGATGAGTGTATATAAACAACAAATCTGACTGGAATGAGGATTAAATAAACCGCTAGAGAGACACACCACTAGTTTTCAATTGGCCAGTTGTTCAGATGTATTTTTATTCACTGATATCAGGATATTCTTTTAGCTATTGTGACGGTGTGTGTGTGTGTGTGTGTGTGTGTGGTGGGAAAAACTATTCTTGGTATCAGCTACTAATTACTCATGAGGAGAGGGCGAGTGTGTGTGTGTTTACCACTCGACAGGTTCTAACATAGCACATTAATCAACTGAACACCTGCAAGCACACACACACACACACAAATACATGCATGCATGCATATGACAGTTACCAAGCCTCCAATGAGATGTCCTGTTGCCTCACACACACTTTACTGGTTTTTTGGACATGTTACTCCCCTGAGTGCTATGATCCAGTAGATTGAAATCGTGATTAAGTGGCATGTTACAAAGGAATGATGCGGACTTTAGGTAGTGGACACACAGACACACACACAGCTTCTGTGTACTCATAGCTATTATTTATGTTGTTTGCTCCACAGTATAACAGTGTCTGTGTGTCAGAGTGTGGGCATTTGTTCATCGTTGATGTTCCTGGTGTGTTCTGTCAGGACTGTCCTCAGCTGGTGCGCTCTGAGGAGATTCTGATCCCAGCCGGAGAAGTGAAGCCTATCACGCTGAAGGCCCGGAACCTTCCACAGCCTCAGTCGGGTCAGCGCGGCTATGAGTGTGTGCTGCACATCCAGGGGGTCAGCCACCGAGTTACAGCGCTGCGCTTCAACAGCTCCAGTGTACAGTGCCAGAACAGCTCGGTATGACACACACATACACACACACACACACACATACACAGAGTGCGGCCCGTACCCTATAAAGTGTGCCTCTACATCTGCTCCTAATGACTGCACCTGTGTACACCTCATGACATTAAAATCCTCCACTGTTCTGCAGTCAGCACTTCCTTTGTTTTCTCTTTGCTGGAATGATCATGCTGAATTAAAGTCGAAATAAAATCTACTAAATTTACTACATCCTAAATGAGAACAAACAAAACAGTTCACTAGAGCTGAACAGTGAATCATATTTAATCTTGTGATTAGTTTTATTTTATCATTAAATTAATCACAGTCAGAGTCGAAGGGATCAGATGTTGTTGAGTTGAACTGATCCTGTCTAACTGCGTTATTTATCATTTTAAATACATACTAAAGACGTAAATGTGTTGGGGGTTTTTTAGCTGTAAAATAAATGATAAGAAACACATCAATGCTGGGGTTATATTGACAAAATTTTTATAAAACTATAAAAAAATCTGCATTTTATGGGTTAAAAATGACTAAAAACGCCATCTCGTGGTTAAGATCAAATTGCAAGGCTAATGCTGATGTAGAGTAAACCGTTTGGTACTTCCCAAACATCATGAAATCTGTCTTTTAAAAATAATGTTAATGTCCTAAAAAGAGGTGGGTGGTTCACCTCCGCCAGGCCCCGCCCTTGTGTGGGAGTCTGTGAAACTGCATTAATTTTCAAATATATGCTGATCAAGACTGATCATTCAAAGAAGTTTACACCCCCATTTTCACCTCTCTCTCACTCTCTCCCTCTCTCTCTGCAGTATCTGTATGAGGGTATGAGGATTAGTGAGCTGCCGGTGGATTTCTCTGTGGTGTGGAACGGCAACTTCATCATTGATAATCCTGAGAACATCAGAGGTAACCCTCTGAAAGACCTCCCCTCTTAACTCAGCAATCTCAAGAATTATCGATGTTTTCTTTTCCAAACACAACTCAAACTGATGTCTGTTTACTCGAGACTTTATATGAGAATTTATATTTTTTATGTTACCATAATGTTGTGTAGATCAGACTTATTGTTTCTGAGGGAACCAAAACTAAGGAAAGCTGCTGAACTGTACTGAATTCCAATCCCTGATCTTGTCAATAATCACTTACATTATAGTGTCTCCTCAGGTAAAAGTAATTCAGCTCAAATAAGGCTTTAATGGGATTTTGGACATATTTAGGACTTATAGATCTCACAGCAGGACCGCAGTGTCCTCTCTGTTCTGCTTATTAAGCGTGATAATGGACACCTCCTGTTCTCTACAGTGCATCTGTACAAGTGTGGCGCTCAGAGAGACAGCTGTGGCATGTGCCTGAAGGCGGAAAGGAAGTTCCAGTGTGGCTGGTGCAGTATGGAGGGCCGCTGCACCCTACAGCACCACTGTCCTCTGATCAACCCTTACACCAACCGCTGGCTAAATCTAGCCACCTCTAATGTCAAGTGCACCAACCCACGTATCACTGAGGTCAGGAAACCCGTCTGTTCTCTTCACTAATTAGAAATGGATGAACTGCTTACCCGGACCACTTAGTATATTTTTAAACAATACTGTAGTGAATTCTTTAAATTGTTACCCCCCTACATAGACAAAGAAACATACTTTTTCTTTATAGTTCAGTGTAAAGTCACCATCATGTGTGAGCATTCAGTATTTAACATTTTTTTAAAAATGCCCAGTGAAAAAAGCTTGGGTTTTGTTGAATAACCCCGTAGTTGTATTTAGGTGTTTTGGCGCTCCAGGTAAAGTTTGGTCCAGATACACCTCTTCCTTAATGAGTGACAGTTCAGTGACTTCTCAGTTTTGACACTAGGTGGTGCTTTTCCTTGTGTTATTCAGCGGAACTGCTCGCGCTCCTGCCAACGCAGGCGTCAGTGCGAGGATACATCCCCTCCAGTAAACTTCTGTTCCCATACCATGTGATTGCACATGCCGTAAATTAGCCCTGGTTATCGTAAAAGCACCAGTCAAGTTTTATCAGAAACAGGAATGTGGTGCTGTTATAGGAAAATAATCTATATGACATGGTGGTGTGATGAGGCCTGACATGAAGCAAAGTTACTGTTACTGCTCTGACATTTTATTATGTTTTATCCCTCTACAGGCCAGCAATTTGAAAAAAAACATTGACAGCACATCTTTTTTTAATGACAGAATTAAAGAAAGACGCATCATACTTTTTATCCATTCATAGTTATGTGTAAAGGGGTGACTATCCCTTCATAAGGTTCCAGTTCCTAGTATTTGTTTTGAAATCACGTGACTGTTACTCTGTTAGCTTTCTGAGCAGCAAAATCTCCATAGATTCATTGTTAGTGATCCTTTCGAAATCCAGCTTGAATTTTTTTCTTCATCTATGTGTCATTACAAATTGGCCTAGTGGTTAGCTAGCTCATGAGTTCTACTCATGGTCAGATCATACCAAAGACCATCATAAAAATGGTACCTACTGCCATCTGGTGAGGCACTCCACAATACAGATGAAAGTACGGAGTCAAACTCTCACAGTTACAAGAGGACCAGCTCCCCACTGTAACATTAGCTATGTAATAGGTGAGAGGCAAGCGGGGCAGCATGGTGGTGCAGTGATTAGCACTGTCGCCTCACAGCAAGAAGGTTTTGGGTTTGACCCTCACGGCTGATGGGAGTCTTTCTGTGTGGAGGTTGCATGTTGCGTCAGGAAGGGCATCCGGTGTAAAAACTATGCCAAATCAAATATGTGGAACAGATCTGCTGTGATGACCCCTAACAAAAACAGCTGTGAGGCGACAGTGAGAGAGGCTGAGGGCAATAGAAATGGAGATTGGCACCACCTGGTGTGCCTTAAAGGCCTGTTTAGTACTTGGATGGGAGACTGCCTGGGAAGACCAGGTCCTGGCACAGGAAGGACTTCGACAGGTCATCCGTGGATGTTTTGAACAGAATATGCCTGATATTTTCTTTCCTTCGTGGCAGCCCGTGAAACGGTCAAGGCCAGTTCGAAAATGGAATGGACCAGCCGAAAGAATTTCAAATATAACTATTTTGACAAACTATCGACAATTTCATGTTACAATTCATGATCTGTGGTTGTGGATATCAGTGCATTGCTGCAGATTGTTTTGAAGCCGGTGGAATATACATAGATGTGAAAATGGTGACTCGCTATTTGGTGGAGGGGATTCTGGCATGGGTGACCCGCCCCTTTAATATCCATAAAACAAGTTATATAATATCCATGTTATAATAATTATAAACAGTCCCTCTGTCAGGAGTCTTTCTTTTAACTCTTTTTTGAAGTTAATAAGAAAAATAAACAAAGCTTGCCATATTAACAAGACACTCAGATCCCTCTGTCCTGGAGACATTACCATGCCACAATGCTGACACTTACAGCTTTACCTCTGACTGTTATAAAGTGCTCACACTGGAGACTCCTTCCAAAGTTGCAAATTGCTTACATATTATAATCAAGACACACAAACACACACACACATATATCAAAAAGTCCTTCCCACGCCATGTGGCGCATAGGGCGGCACCGATCTCCATTTCCATAGCCCTCAGCCTCTCGCCTAGTACATAGCTAGGGTTACAGTGGGAGGCTAGTCCTCTGGTAACCATGAGAGGCAGACACACTAACCACCTCGGCCACTCGCCAGTTTATATATATTCCCCACTCACCCCTCCTTTGGGCGGTATTGGAGTTTGAGGGTCCTGTGCAGTATCTTAGCTGTTCCTAGGACTGCACATTTCTGGACACAGATCTTGGATGTTGTTCCTGGGATCTGTTGGAGCCACTCTCCCAGTTGGGGGTCACTGCACCAAGGGCTCCTATCACCATGGGGACCACTGTTGTCTTCATCTTCCACATCTTTTCTAGTTCTTCTTTCACCCCTTGATACTTCTGGAGCTTCTTGCGTTCCTTTTCCCTGATGTTATTGTCACTTGGTATTGCCACATCTATCACCACGGCCTTGTTCTCCTGTTTGTCCACCACTACAATGTCTGGGTGGCTAGCCATTACCAGTTAGTCTGTCTGTATCTGGAAGTCCCACAGGATCTTACCTTGGTCATTCTCAACCACCTTTGGAGGTGTGTCCCACTTTGACCTTGGGACTTCCAGTCCATACTCGGCACAGATGTTTATGTACACTATGATGTTTCTGTACACCACTTGGTTATGGTGTTCCATGTACACACTTCCTGCTCGCATCTAATACCCTGCTGTTATGTGCTGGGTCGTCTTGGGGGCATCTTTGCACAGTCTGCACCTGGAGTCCTGCCTCATGTGATAGACTCCAGGCTCTATCGATCTTGTGCTTAGGGCCTGTTCCTGTGCAGCTATGATTAGTGCCTCTGTGCTGTCTTCCAGTCCAGCTTTATCCAGCCACTGGTAGAATTTTTCAATGTCAGCCACTTCTTCTATCTGCCAGTGGTACATCCCATGCAGTGGTTTGTCTTTCCATGATAGTTCCTCTTGCACTTCTTTCTTGGGTTTCTGATGCCTGAGGTATTCACTAAGCACTTCATCATTCAGGGCCATCTCTCTGATGCACTTGTGGATCTTGGTTGTTTCATCCTGGATAGTGGCTCTGATGCTCACTAGTCCTCCACCTCCTTCATTCCTCTTAGCGTACAGCCTCAGGATGCTGGACTTGGGGGCTGCCTCACCCCCTTTTCTCAGGCAGGCTGCAATCACTGCAGTCTTATCAATCTGGAGACGCACTTGCCCAAGTGGAAGCCCAGATACCATACTTCCACCTGTCCAACTGCACACTTCTTTGGGTTGGCTGTGAGTCCAGTGTGCCTCAGTGACCTCAGGACCAGCCTAAGATGCTGTAAATGCTGCTCCCAATCATTACTGTAAATGATTGTCATCTAGGTAAGCCACCGCATACGCATTGTGGGGGCGGAGAATTTGGTCCATGAGACGCTGAAATGTCACCAGAGCCCCAGACAACCCGAAAAGAAGGGTAACAAAGTGGTGCAAGCCAAACAGAGTGGAAAAGGCCATTTTCTCACAAGAAAATGGAGTCAAGGGGATCAGCCAATATCCCTCTGTTAAATCCAGTGTCGAGTAAAAGCAAGCATTGCCTAACCAGTTGAGCAGTTCATCAATGCAAGGCATCAGGTATGCATCAAATTTAGACACCACATTGACTTTTTTATAGTCCACACAGAACCGGACTGAAATGTCGGTGTTGGGAACCAAGACCACCAGGCTGCTCCAGTCGCTGTGAGACTCCTCAATTACTTCCATCTTAAGCATAGTGTGGAGTTCATCCCAAACTACATTTTTCTTGTGTTCAGGGAGCCGATATGGGTAGCTGCGCCCCACCACCCCTAGGGGAGTCTCAATGTGGTGTTCTATGAGGTTAGTGTGACCAGGGACAGGCGAGAACACATCAGAGAACTCCTCCTGCAACCTAATCACCTGTGCTCTCTGGGACAGTGAAAGGTGGTCTCCACAGGGGACCAGGGTGAATTGGGCCACACTTTTTAGATTTACCTCTGGTCCAATCTCTGCCCTCTCTGGAATTACCATCGGCAGAGCCACAGGAACCTCCTCTCTCCACGTTTTCAGGAGATTGAGGTGGTAAATTTGATGTCTCACCCCATCGAGCCATTTGACCTCATAGTTGACTTACCCAATTTGCTGTGTGACTTCAAAGGGCCCTTGCCGCTTGGTGAGTAATTTTGAACTTGAGGTGGGCAGTAAAATGAAGACTTTATCTCCTGGTGCAAATTCCCTTAGCCATGCCCCTCTGTTGTAGAGGCGAGCTTGATGTTCTTGGGCCTGTAGCAAATTCTCCTGGGTTATGTGAGCATGGAGTTTTGCTCTCAGGTCAAGAATGTATTGAATTTCATTTTTGTTTTGAAAAGTTCCCTCCTCCCAGTTTTCTCTAATGATGTCTAATACACCATGGGGCTTGTGGGACATCGTACACTGCAAACAGCAGAGGGTCAAACCATCTGTCCCAATTTTTAGCATCCCTGTTAATGAACTTACAAATCATGTTCTTAAGTGTTTGGTTAAATCGTTCAACCAGCCTGCCTGTTTGCAGAAGATAAACACTAGTATGAATCTATTTAATCCCCAATAATTCGTACAATTCATGCAATGTGCATGACATAAAAGTAGTGCCCTGATCAGTCAGGATTTCCTTTGGAATCCTGACCTGGGAGATAAATGCAGAAGAGTGCCTTTGCAACACTATGTGCTGAAATATTGCAGAGAGGCACTGCTTCTGGATATCATGTTGCATAATCCACTATGACTAACACAAAGTGATACACACATGCAGATTGATCTAATGGCCTGATGAGATCCATACCAGTTCTTTTGAAGGGGATCTCCATCAATGGCAATGGGCATAATAATGCTTTTGGTGTGCTCGCTGGATTCACCGGCTGGCATTCGCTACATGCTGTACACCACCTGTGGACATCAGCACAAATCCCTTGCCAATAGAAACAAGCCATGAGATGATTTAGTGTCTTATCATGCCCCATATGCCCAGCCATAGGATTATGATGAGCCGCATGGAATAAAAGTTCCCTACAGCTCTCTGGGACCAACAACTGTGTCATCTTTTCTTTCATTTGAGGTTCCTGCATCACTCGATACAGTCCATCCTTAATAACAGAAAGCTATGGGAAAGAAAGCGCAACGTTAGGCTGGAGGATTTGGCCATCAATTACTTTCACTTGGTCAAAAGCATGTCTCAGAGACTCGTCACGCACCTGCTCTAATGGGAAGTCTCCGAAGGGATTCCCCAGAGAGGGAGGAGGGCTCTCCCCACTCTCTGTGTCATCATGACATGGCACTGATGCAGACAGCCCTGGGACCACCTCCCCAGCTAATGTTGCAGTGGGATTCCCCCGTGACAAGCTACTGCAGGACCCACCCGGCAAAGCTCGGCAGGTTTAGAATGAGTAGTATTTAGATAAATATCTGAGTTTTTAACATACAAGCATGATAAACATATTAACAGAAATTTTATATTTTACACTTTCCTAAGTGCCCACTGCCAAATAATATATTTTTTTAAATTACCTAAATTAGATGAAACATAAAACCTGTCACCTTACTCAATCACACCAGAGTCAGAATGCGGAGCACTCACTTACACACTCATAAAAGACTGTTCACATAGTAATGCCATGATGATCACTTTCACTCTTTCGGTTGGTTTCTCTTTTGTGGTGGGAACGCCCACCATAAACACGATAAAATCTGTCAGATATAGTTTAGGCTATTTGGAGGTAAAACATGTTGTGAGATGGCACACAGATTTTATGTGCTTCAGATGATTCGGGGCAGTGATTCAATTTCAGCACAGCGAATCAATTCATGATTCAATTTATGATTCAGGACAACGATTCAATTCAATCTTGAGAACCGCGACACTGATGAGCGCTGCCTTTTTTTTTTTAACTTCGACTCGATCTGGCTGAAGATCAACTCGAGTAAGTATAAATATTTCTTCTCTTTCTTATGAGCATATTGGTTGATATGCGTGCGCTGTAGTGCATACACAGGAAAAATGACTGAGCAATTTTTCCAGAGTTAAAAGTATTTT
>JAODOM010000017.1:7788464-7799233 GCA_027576675.1 Plicofollis nella
GCTGCTCTGAGGTAGTCGAAACGCAAGCCGTGTTGGGCTGAAGTGAGCTGAAAAAGGGTAGTGGAAAAGGCCCATTATTAGGGGCTCGTTAGGGACTCCGTCCTAACAAAACAGATCAGTATCATGGTTTCATGTTTCTTTGTGTTAGAGTTTGCAGTGTGATGTGGTTTATAAAGGAGATCCCCCCCCCCGGGGCCAAGAAGGAATTCAAACAACTATTTTTGTGCATAACAGCAAAAAATATTATAATAACTAACTCCTAAGAATTAAAACATGAGATGTACTGTTAACCCAAAAAAACAAACAAAAAAAATGCAATACAGAGGTGCAGTGTGGAAGCTGATTATTTCCCAAGAGTGTTTGCTATTGTAGTGCTTAATACCACAGAAATTCACCAACAAAATGGTTCTCTTTACCAAAAACAGCTTTTTATAAAAACTTATCCCTTTATAGTTATGTTTAGTAATGTGGAATGTCTACAAGTTTCTGTTATCACTGACTATGGCAGCTATAAACACACACGGTTTCCTTTTGAAATGAATAAGAAACCCACCCCAAACACCCACAGCTTATGCGCCAAAGAAACCACAAAACCCTCTGAAGCCTTTCCTGGGTCAGAAAACTTAATCCAACAGATTAAACAAGCACTGATGCAAAGTGCGGACACTGGAGATACTTCTAACAAAAATCCTAAGTAAACGTATGTAAATCACGTTTATTAGTCCATGTGCTGTTACTATAGTCAGAACTGCTGTTTAGTCCGAGGAAATTATTCAACACCATCAGTCGATCAGAACCAGAAATTTCAGTGCGAATAAACAAAAATTATGTACAGTGTCTTGCAAAAATATTCATCCCCCTTGGTGTTTGTCCTGTCACATTACAAGCTGGAATTAAAATGGATTTTTGGGGTGTTGGCACCATTTGATTGACACAACATGCCTACCACTTCAAAGGTGAAATTTGTTGTTTTATTGTGACACAAATCTGGAGTGCGCAGAGGTATTAATCCCCCCCTTCGTATGAAACCCCTAAATAAGAGTCACAAAATTAGTTGATTTAAGATCCACCTGTGTGCAATCAAATACTTATGCACACTTCATATTTCTGTTTGTCTCACAATTAAACAATTTTCACCTTTAAAAGTGGTAGGCATGTTGTGTAACTCAATTGGTGCAAATCAACCCCCGAAAATCCATTTTAATTCCAGCTTATAATGCGACAAAACAGGACAAACACCAAGGGGGATGAATATTTTTGCAAGACACCATCTCTTATTCCCAACAAATTTGAACACAGCCCAGAATTAATCCTGCATACAGACTGAGTACTCAAGAATGAAAATCCAAAAGCATTGTAATATATTAGGAGAAGTCAGACATCTATAATTACGTATACTGATGAAATCACGCACCTGATTGTGCAAAGCGGTTGGTCTTTGTGACCTGGCTGATGGTGGAGCCATCAGCAGACTTCTCGATTTTCTTCACCACCACCTCTCCTGCGCCTGGCCGATTCTTCTGAGCCCTTTCCTCTCTCTGCTGCCTCAGTTCCTGCAGACGCAGGTCCCTCTCCTTCTCTCTTTGGTCTGAGCGAAGAAATTCAAGCAAGACAAGTGGAAAGAATTTGCAGACAGAAGAAACAGACAAGAGCAGAAAGATTACATTAATGGAGTGAAGAAACATGATTATGGGTCAGAGACATGTTTTGTATGTAGAATCCCTTAAAAGCAAATGGGTGAAGGACCTGAAACCTCACATTAGCTCAAAAACCGACACGGTATCAGGTGTATGAGACAGAACCAAAACACTGCTCTAGTGCAATTAATATCATCGTGGTGAACCTAGAAAAATAAATATTTATTAAAGAAATACTACAATTTTAAAAAAAACCAAACAAAAAAAACCCCCACATTTGTTATAAAACACGTCTGCAAGTGCCAGCAGGGTCGAGAGTGAAAATTCACAGCTGAAATCATCTGACTGAAGAAAACAGACTATAATCCACCTTCTACTAGGTACGTAGCGATTCACCCAACTCACGACTCCATTCACAATTTTTTTTTTTTGGAGGGGGGGCAACATTTTTCTTCATATTCTTCGTCAACTTAAATATTCCAATAACCTTTATTTTCTTAAGCAACAATAATTATTTAGCCACATTAAAAGTCGGCGTAAAATACAAGCCTAGGAGATAACAAATGGACCTTTTCTTAATAAACCTATGAACATTTGTACTGCCTCCATTTGCTTCTCTTCTTTAGCTTTCAGTATTCGTTTTTTTAAAAAAAAAGCAAGCTGATTTCTTGTTACCGTAAATCTATTTGTACGGTCAATCGCACAACACCGCTTTCTTATGATAGATTTGTGGTCCTTTTTTTGTGCTTTTCATGGCATTAGAGCTGCATTACTTCTGTCTACAGTGAAGTCATGTGCATTCCAGCTATTGTACCCTGTGCTGTCTAAACAATGCAATTACAGCTAGGAAAAACTAACCAGTTACACAGCCTGATAAATTACAATTCATTTTTTTCACAGAATTGATTCAAATAGTTAAATTTGTACTGCGATTTATCGCTGCACGATATATAACACACCTACCTTCTACGGAGTCAGAGATGCGCCATGACTTTAACAGTCAGTTGTTTTTTTTTTTAAACAAGATCTACTGTGAGCTACTGCTCACTTGTGTATCCCCCGCACATATCAGAATGCAAGCAATCGAAGGAATAGGACACTTATTATGGTGACTTCAACAAATAATTAACCCTGAAACAAGGAAGTAAAGAGCAGTGTCTCTCCCCAGGGATTTCAAATCGCATCCTGTAAACTGTCATTTTGAAATGGTATTTTGCTTCTTGAAATAGCATTAAAATCCACCCTATATGTTTCATAAATACATTGTCGGTAAACAGGAAGTCGATGTGTGACGGACCTGAAAACAGTATACATGGTATAGAACCCCAAGCATACCATCAAATCATACCAAGTGGCTATGATTTGTGGTTGCATCGGATGGACGGAAATACGGACGGAGCAGGGAAATAATAAATGTAAAAGTAGGAACTCTAGGCAGTCTGAGAAATTTAACCATGAAATTTATTAACAGGACTACAGAACTTTTGAATTCTCAAATCTGATTGGTTGAAAGGTGTTGCTAGTGTTTCATAGCTGCAAAAACAAGTTAGAACAGAACTAATGTGTTTTCCTGGATGCTTCAGAACATCAAATGGAACTATAAATTGATAAAACGGTGTTCTAACAAATGAACAATAGTTAGTGTTGGCAAACTGATGTGGCGTAAAAGGAATAAAACACTTTGCGGCATGGTGTCTCTTGAAAACAGTCAATTACAAGGTTGTAGCTTGATGGTAACACCTTCACACTGCGCTGCATCACACTATCCCCATTATTGATTCATAGGACCCCCCCAAAACACACAGAGTGAAGTAAACACTCAAAAAAGAAAAAAGAAAAAAAAAAGAAAAAAAAAAAAAAAAACTTCGTATGATTAATGAACACACTGGTCATGCAGTTTAGACACAGATGCCAAATGAGAGATCACACTGCAGGCTCATGCACACAAAATCCCGCACACAAGCTCGGGCAAAAGACACGCATGAGCCATGATCCTACCGATCTCCTCCTGTGAACATCCCAACCGGGCCTCTACAGGCAGAAACAGGAAACGAATGATGGAGGCATCAAATGAAAAGTCAGGAAGGTAGACCAATCATGTAGAAAGATGTGTGTGAGGTTTTTTTTTTTTTACCTCTTTTTTTCTTTCGGAGCTCTCTCAGGGCTGCTCTTATCATTTTTCTCTCCTCAAAATCTTTGGAGTCATCAAGCTGTTACGAAAAAAATAAAAAATAATCAACTCTGCACCAATAACTACTTCAGGAGGAGCAAATCCGTTAATGTAAGAAAGCTCATACACTTCCACTTTTACTATTGGGTTTATTGGTCACAATACCATTTTGTCCAGGATTTCCTCCTCCTCAATGGCCTCAAGCTGTTCAGAGGTAAGTGTGCCGCTGTGTGCGTTTGTCTTCAGCTGGGATACTGAGGAACTGTTCTGGACGAGTGGGGCCTCATTGGCCGTCTGAAGAGCAGGTTCGATTGCAAACGCAGGCTCTGTTTCCATCTGTGAGGGACAGGGGAAGGGAGCTTTATAATAAATCACAGTCTGATTGAAAAAAAATAGTAAAATATATAAATTTCTAGGTAATTTACTGAAGTGACACTTGAACACAACAGGGGGATTACTAATGAACCTGAAAAGAATAAGACCGTAGTAAAGAAAAAGGGATGGAAAAAAATAGGTGTGTGTGTGGAGGGTCTAGGAAGATTGTGCCTGTATGTGTTCCATCCTTCCAGCTATGTTTACACAAAGGCCATGGAAGCAGGCTGACATTTAGACAGGCATGAGAGCTCGCTGATTTCTGCGAATGTTCCTGGGAGAATGACCAGCTCACATGCCTGCTCTCATACTCCAGTCCTCTCTCACTAAGCTCTCAGTCAACTCCAAACTCCCCGTCCTGCCAGGTTGGATGAAGTGTGCTTTAGTGGGACCAGGTGTGTCACTCGTGACATGAGGTCACCAATACCGTTTGAGTAGGTGTACAGAAACCAGAGTTCGCTTAGGATACATTTTAAGAATATCCATCAGTATCATAGCGCTAATGTAAACCGCACTAGGAGGAGCTAAACCAAAACACCACAGGCCACAACTGCTCTTCCCTTGAGCGATAAACATACAATAGTAAACACAATCATTAATGTTAATCACAGACTTAAAAGTAGGTGTGTAACGACAAAAATATACCTCAATACTTGAAAACATTTCTATGATTATAAAATCACATTATACAGGAATGTTAAACTGCCAGCAAATAAGTAAATCTAAAATAAAAAGGGGGGGGGGCATTTTAAAATAATGTGTTTAGAAAAAAATATGTACACTAAACGATTCATTTACTAAATTCATCTTTTTAAAAAAATTCTAATATCCTGACGTGGACTTTACTATTGTGAAAAATTATCATCAGGGTCGTATCAACATTTTGCCAAGAACAACAAAGAACTAATCTGGTCAATTTCCCGCTTTCTTTTTTTTAGGTTTAAAAGAACGTATTTTGAAGTCAAAGCAAACTGAATTCTTATTACTTGTTAGTTCAGTGATGAAACAAATTTTGGTGGGGCCATGGGCGTCGCAACCATTCAAACTGAGGGGGACGTGTCCCCCTCACATTTCAGAACTGTTTGTTTTGTCCCCCCCCACATTTAAAAAACTAGTTCACCCAGCGTTGTTTCGCGAAACAATCCATTCCACTTAATCGCTAAGAGATACACATAACACTGACGATCCACTCCGGGTTTTCCGTGTTGCTTACAACTCACTACATGCAAGTGAATCATCGCGCGACACAGACAGTAGCCTAGCTGGCAATGTTTAAACTGCAGTATCCTTGCAGTACAGTTACTGAAGTAGCTGAGACTCTCAGAAATATGTTGCCAGAGGTACGTGCCTTATTCACAGAAGTAGAGGTCTTGGTGAGGCTACTTCTTGTTGTGCCATGCTCTTCAGCTGAAGCTGAAAGAAGCTTTAGTGCCCTGAGAAGGCTTAAAACATGGCTTCGCTCCACAGTGAAACAGCAACGTTTGAACAATGTAGCTGTCTGCCATATTCACCAGGATAAACTTGATCAGCTGAATATGAAGGAGATTGGTGAGTCTTTTGTCTCTAAAAATGACAAAAGGAGGCACATTTTTGGAAGCTTTGTGTAAGCTTTTTGTGTCTCTAATACAGACTGCATCACTAAATTGGATAGAAAGTAAAAACCATCCACTTAAATCACTGTGGTTGGTTAACCAAGTTGTTCCTCTTCATTGTGTGAGGTGATATGTGCCACTGTTGCTTGACATACTGCATTTTGTGTTATGGAGGCTGCATGATGCCCTGTCATTTTTGTTATGAGTATGGCTAAATTTGATTGAAAGTAAAAATAATTTTTTGTGCTGGTGCTTGTCAAAGTTGTACCCGGTCATTGTCTCAGTTGCTTGACATGTGTACCTGTTCATTGTCACTTTTGCTTGACACTTGCCACTGTTGCTTGACACAGTATGATTTTATGTTATGGAGACTACATGATGCCATGTCATGCGTGTTCATTGTGTGAAATATGAATATTATTTTTAAAGCTACAGTTGAGAATCAATATGGCAGGTTGTGTTACATATTAAACCAAATCACTAAGAAAACACAAAATAAATCGTAAAATGCACCCATAAAGTCATTTGGACTAATTGTGTCATTAATTTCATTATCATCTTGGGCATAGCAGTGGGTTTAAAAACAGGCTGGTGTACTAGTTGAACAATAGTAATTTTTGACTTAAAAAGCCACTTTTGTAGGTAAATTTAGGCTTTTAAAAATACACCAGAATGCAGGAAATGGCATCTAATTTCTTAAAATTTTTCTGGGGGAGGACCCCCTGTCCCCCCCACATTCTGAATATTTGCAATGCCCATGATTTCAGAAAAACCTGGACATTCTGTTAAAACATTTTGTGAAGGGAAAAAAAAGTTGTGTTCTTATGAACATGTTCAAATGGTCAGGAAACAGCCTTTGCTGGAATGCAATGGAATACAGCCTTCATTTTCTGAGCATGTCTCTCTCAAAATGGCGACTGCTGTTCAAGAAATGCAGAGTCATGAGATTTATGGTGTTCACTGACCGCCCTCTGGTGGTAGATGGCTGTAAACGCACACAGGTCTCGAAAGTTGGGGAAATCTGGGAATTCAGAACACTATTTGAAAAATATTTAAATTTTCTGTTCTTAAAGTGACTTAGACTCAAAGAACTTAGAGTGAAATCATCATCACTTATAGCATTCTTTAAAGTAACACAGCCTCCCTAAGCTTCTGAATCATAATGCACATTATATGAAGTGTTCTCTGATGGTGCAAATTCCAAAAAATAGTAGCTAGAACTCTGAACAATTAATCTGAAGAGGATTCTTGAAAATTCTTGAATTTTTGGGGAATATGTTTGCATCTAATAAATCAAGACTTTGATCATGGCATGATTATTGGTGCCATAGCTAGTTTGAATGTTTTAGAAACTGCTTTTCACACACATGCGCGCGCGCGCACACACACACACACCATTCTCTATAATTTACACAGAATGGTGTTTGTGAATGAATGAATGAATGAGAAAGACATCCAGTGAGCAGCAGTTCTGCAGAGGAGAATATTCTAAATAATCAAAATACTTATCTGGGGCACTGTAGTCTAAAAGTTGGTTTCCTTTGTAGACTCTTTCCAAGCTTACTGGGACTAATTAATCAAATTGTATAACAAGAAGTGCACTTGGAGAGGCCAGACCTCTGCCAAGGACAATAGTTGACTCTTCTATGACATGCAAATCTACAACTGCAACCACTGTATATGTCTTGTGCTAATTCAGAAACACTTTATTTCAGTCAAATGCTTAGACTGAAATAACATCATGAACATGGCAGCTTGTTAACAAAAAGAGTTGATACAAAAAACTGTACGTTCACAAGGAAGAAATTTGTGCTTGGCCAAGATCTAAATTTGCATATGGAAAAAAGTATGCAAATAGAAACTGGGGTTTGGTGTTGCAGTTTGTCTTCTCACAGAGACTGATGAGGTCACACGACACTGTGTGAATAGAGGATATGAACGTGATGTCATCGTAGGTGGAGGTCACTGCAGTTACACCCAGTGAGTGGCAGAAAAGAATGGCAGTGTTAGTGTCCAGCTCGAATGCTGCAAACACACACACATCTAAAAATGGGAAAGAGCTCTTGTTTTAGTGGTTCAACAAGAAATCAGAGTTCTCTTTTTACAATCTGTTGAAAGCTAAAGAAAAGCCAAGCAAATGAATCGCTGCAATTCACAGAAGCAGCTGGAATCCAAGCACCAAAATGTGGACTTGCAGTCACCGTTTTGGATCAGGTAGCTATGTTGGATTTTTGGCTAAAATCCAACATTAAAGTGATCCTCTGAAAGATATGATTTGCTGAAACTTTTGTTCTCCAGTTTTGACTCTTTCAGTAGTTCAGGGCTGTGTCTCACTGCTTGTGTTGCTTGACCTCAGTGCAGCATTTGATACCATTGATCACTCCATTCTTCTGGATAGACTAGAAAATGTTGTGGGAGTTAAGGGAATGGCCCTCTCCTGGCTCAGCTCTTATTTAACTGATCGTTATCAGTATGTTGATGTAAATGGTGATGTTTATTGTTAAAAGTGCTATACAAATAAACTTGACTATATATATGAGTGTGAGTGTGTGTGTGTGTGTGTGTGTAAGATGAATATGAGATGACAGATAAGATGGATTATTTTGCTCAAGTATTTCAGCTTCGCCTATATGAATCAGAACAAGAAAATGAAGGTGTAGGCTCTGAATCAGTGCCACACCCAAGACTACAGAAGCTGTCTGCCTGGTAGACCTGCTGTGGATACAGGTGCAACCCAGTGAGAGATTTACAAACCCCATTTTTAGAAAAGTTGGGATATTTTCCAAAATGCAATTAAAACAAAAATCTGTGATTTGTTAATTTGTGTGAAACTTTATTTAACTTACGAAAGTACAAAGAAAATATTTTTAATAGTTTTACTGACCAACTTAATTGGACTTTGTAAATATACACGAAGTTAGAATTTGATGCCTGCAACACACTCAAAAAAAGTTGGGACAGAGGTAAAATGAGACTGAAAAATTAATAAGATATTCAAGTAACACCATTTTGGAAGATTCCACAATGAGGGGTGGTACCATAAATAATATGAGGAGATTCTACATAAGAAGCATGCACTTTTGTAACTGGCCTGTTTGCTCTGCCTATTTTATTTTGTTGACCATTACAGACTGGGAAGGTAACAGTCCACTTTGAAAGTTCCTGTATGTCCCCAAGTCACATCAACATCTCTTATTTCCAAAAAAAAAAAAACAACAACAACAACAACAACAACAAAAAAGTTTTCCATGACATGTCCCTTTTCAACAACTAAGAAGAAAGCACTTTTGGTGGCAGACCAGCCAATTTTTAGGTGAGGAAAAGTTTAGGAACAGACAGTCTTTACATAAATCTGTGTGGCATATTATTGCAATGACATGGCCACAGAGTTTGTAGGGAAGAATTACAGTAGTGGTTTCCTGTTGCCTTCTAGTGGATTATTATAGAGGTTTTCTCCTCTCAACCATTTACACACATGTGCAATTTAGAGTAGCCGGTTAACCTGACCACATGTCTCTGGACGGTGGGGGAAACCAGAGCACCTGGAGGAAACACACACAGACACAGGGAGAACATGCAAACTCCATACAGAAAGGCCCCTGTCATCCATGAGGTTCAAACCTGGAACCTTCTTGCTGTGAGGCAACAGTAATAACCACTACACCACCTTAAACTAAATAACACTTCATATCTCTTGCTTGAAATAACTGCATACAGTTGGATTTTGTGATACTTTTCCAGGCTTGTAGAGCAGTTTTTGTCAGCAGATATTTATTTTAAGCAAGGCCTTTAACCCGCTCTGCTCCAGGGGGCATTGTATCATGGCTGACCCTGCACTCTGACCCTAACTTCCTAACAAGTTGAGATGTGCAAAGAAGAGAATTTTCCCTGTGCTGTAATGTTTGTGACAAAAGTCTGGTAACTGACTTGTCCAGTCAAAAATCTCTCACATTTTTCCCCTTGATGAAGTCCTTTCTTGTGTTCTTGGTGTGTTCTGGATCATTGTCTTGCTGCATTATGAAGCTCCTCTCAAACTTCCAAAAGAATTGGCCTTGCTTTTCCAGTACTTTTGGAGGGAACTGTCAGTCTAACATTCATTCATTGAAGGAAAGCTGAAATCAAAGGGCTAAGCTTGCTCAAATTTATGAATGCTCTTACCTGAAAAAAAAACCTTCTACCTCAACAAAACAAACAAACAATTAAAAGCACATCCTTTTTTAGGGCATATATTAGGTTCTGAGTTGTTCTGTTTGAATCCTTCAAATGAGAATTATTTTTTAGTTCATTTCAAATGATGTATAATTTTAATCTAATCAAAAGTTCAGGACTGAACTTACTGCCACAAGTGAGTTAAATCTCTTTGACTGTTGTTTCTATGACTGTAAGTTACTGTGGTGTGTACGATGTCTATAAGGAAAGGTAAATACACTTCATATGGTACTGCGCATGACAAATACATGATACATATCCAAATATGTTGTTAGCTAATTAGCTAGATACTATTAAATGCAGGGAAGCAAACAAACTAGCTTGACTTATGTTACTGAATTAAAGAGATTTGACTCATTTACTCAATTGCTTCAGTATGGACTGGGCATGAAAATAAAAGTCCTGAAGTTTTGAAAAACTGTTTTTTTTTTTTTTAAGTACGAAAACCTGTTGCCTCTGTCTTGCTCATTTGGGATGAATTTATAAGTTCATAAAAAATTAAATACAAATGTAAAAGTTAAATCCGTAATTTAGATATCTACTTTTCTTCTGTCCACATTCACTGGATATGAGCAATCGTGTGCTCTGATTGGCTACTCTACTACTAGGATATCAGCACATATACTGTGAGTAGAGGAAAACGAAATAGCGGAGCATGTTGCTGAACCAACCGAGGATTAAATAAAAACTCTACTCAAAAACAAAACCCCCCAAAATACAAAAAAAGCAGCAACAATATGGAATAAAAGTATTTAATGGCAAGAATGTTCATCATCATCATCATCATCT
>JAODOM010000017.1:9095431-9106243 GCA_027576675.1 Plicofollis nella
CTGAACAGATGATAATGTTCCCAAACTCCCTTGGGAGATAAAAGGGTCTCAATGAGAGGCATAGCAGCTCAACATCAACGTTACATACAGACTCCCTCACTGAATAATTCCGACAGTAGCGGTCATTGATGAACATGCCAATGCCGCCTCCCCTTTTCTTCCCCAAAGTTTCGTCCCTGTCTGCACGAACAACAGAGAAGCCCTCCAGTTTGATTAGGGAGTTGGGTATGCCCGTGTGGAGCCAGGTCTCTGTGAACACCAGTAAACATGACTCCCGGTATTCAAAGCACCCCTTTGCCAAGATGCGAAGCTCTTCCATCTTACTTTTCAGGGATCGTGCATTGCAGAGAATAATGCTGGGCAGCGATGGCCTACTGCCTCTTCGGTGGAGACGCTGTCGTATGCCCCCTCTCCTGCCTCTTTTCCGTGGTTGTTTGTGTTCCCAGTGCGGAGGCTGTGTTTTGACCTCCTCGGGTAGATCCGCTGGAAGAACAACTCCCATGCAGCGGAGGGACAGCAGTACATCTCTAGCGTAGATGAATGGCGACTCACCCGCACCGTGTGAAAGTGTTTGGCATATTCCCAGCAGTGCCATGGTTATCCACAAAAGCAGCAGTCCTTGTGCAAGTAACAATGGTGAACACAACATACACACTAATCACTCGTATCTGATAAAACAGCGACCAATCGCCAATAACTCAAGCCTTACAAAACAATAAAAAGACAAAAAACAGTAGCAGCAGCACGAGTCCGGGTCGCAACAGAGCAGTGCCACTCGGACTTTTGCAAGACACTGTATATACATGTTTCAGAGCAATGTGCTTCCACCCAGACAAATTTGTTTTCAGGGAAGGCCTTCCTTCTTTCAGCAAGACAATGCCAAACTGCTTTCTGCACATATTAAAACTGCATGGCTCTGTAGTAAAAGAGTCTGGGTGCTAAACTGGCCTGCCTGCAGTCCAGACTTGTCTCCCATTTAAAACACTTGGCGCAAAATACGACAAAGGAGACCCCGAACTGTTGAGCAACTGAAACTGTATATCAGGCAAGAATGGGACATCATTTCTCTTTCAAAACTACAGCAATTGGTCTCCTCAGTTCCCAAACGTTTACAGAGCGTTGTTAAAAGTAGAGGCGATGCAACACAGTGGTAAACATGCCGCTGTCCCAACTTTTTTGAAATGTGTTGCTGACATCAAATTCAAAATGAGTATATGTTTTTCAAACAACAATAAAATTTCTCAGTTTCAACATTTGATATGTTGTCTTTGTACTATATTCAATGAAATATAGGGTTTCCATGATTCGCAAATTGTCGCATTCGGTTTTTATTTACAGTTTACACAGCGTCCCAACTTTTTTGGAATTGGGGTTTTGTGTGTGTGTGTGTGTGTGTGTGTGTGTGTGTGTGTAAGTAAATATTGATACCATATAGCCAGTTTTTCTCTTTGTAAGTGCAACACTGAGGACGTGTAACCTCCTGCACGTTGGTGCGTTCTTACATTTTCTCAGTTTGGTAACTTACCCGAATTAGTCATGAATATTTTTGCTTCCATCGTTAATTGCTGCTTCGTTAAAGTAATGCATATGTTTGTTTGGGTTTTTTTCATCTAATAGTATTTCTGTAGTTTTTAGATAGTATATCTCATCCTTTTAATAAGTAGGGGTTAGGCCGCACCTCTCTATTTGGTTTTTCTTTGTTAGATGTATGACTGTTTCTGGTATCTTAGTTTCTCAGAATTTTTTTATTGTAAATTTGTGATGCAGCCATTAAACTAACTCGACTACCGTTTGAAATATTTTGCTGGATAAACAAATAGACGGCCGACTAAAGCAGAACTGATACCTGAGTAAAATGAGGAATGGTCAGGTTGACTTGGAGACGGCTGATTAGTGAAGACACAGTGTTCCCACCGAAAGCAACACTGCAATTTCTTTCCTCCCTGATGAACATGAAGCGAACGTGTGTATTTTATAACCTGATAGTAGGCACAGCACCAATCCCGAAGCCATAAAAATATCCCTGGTGCCATAGTGATGATCTCTCCATGCTTTTCTACAGCGTGGTCTGTCGATTCAAATGCCTTTTAATCAAGAGGGACATGTTTATATTACTTTTTCACATCTTTAACAGGACTTCTCGTAAAAACATGGCTGGTAACTGACTGACTAACAGTCTTCCGGTCACTCTCTCTCTCTCTCTCTTTTCACTGATCTGTCGTTCTGATACTACAGTGTATGAGAACTCTTGAGATCAGGGATTGGATGTGGGTGTTTTTGAGTAGGCGTGTGACAAAACGTTCTCATTAATACACACACTGATTTGTCAGAATATCCTTCCTTTGATAGAATTGTTAATGCAGCTTATTGATGTTTATTACCCGACACCTAAATCTATCGTCACCTTTGATAACCAAAAGGTTTTGTTTCTTTAGGTTTTTGAAATAAAAGTGACTGACGGTTTTTTGAAAAAAAAAAAAAAAAATGCTAAAAGGTCAAAATGTCAGATATTCCTATAATTATGGGGACATTTGGCTGGTCCCACTAAGACACACACATATACAAGGTAAAAAAACACCACCACCACACACACACCAGTGATACCTTTCCTGCTTACCTAGCCTGAGGGTTGTGTCAAGCGAAAGTCATGGATTTTTTTTTTTTCCCCAAGTCATCATTTCTGTCAATTAAAAATCCACAACGAATCCATGACTGTAAACTTGTCAACAGGTCCAAGCGCTGAATGTTTTTATTCAGTAAATGGAAGCCAACAGGAAAAGTGAGAATACAAGAAATATTAATATTAACAGGATGTTAACGCAAATTCCTTTTAATGCCACTTTTTTTTTTTTGATTTACGATTAAATCGATTAAAACTGGCCTAGCGGTTCGCGTGTCTGCCTCTCGACCGAGAGGTCGTGAGTTCTACTCACGGTCGGGTCATACCAAAGACCATCATAAAAATGGTACCTACTGCCATCTGGCAAGGTACGCTGCAATACAGATGCGAGTGGGGAGTCAAACTTTCACAGTTACCAGAGGACCAGCCCCCCACTGTAACCCTAGCTATGTAATGGGCGAGAGGCCGAGGGCTATGGAAACCGAGATCGGCACCACCCTATGCGCCACATGGCGTAGGAAGGACTTTGATTGAGACTGTAACTAAAGTCATAGTAATTTGTGTTAGCTGATCTTTGTTAATTGAAGGTGAAGGTCATTTTGCTGAACAAAATACAAAAGACTGATTGAAAAAATCATGAAAATTGAGAGAGTTATAAGTGATTGAAAAACAGCCCATTTTTCATGGATCATTCTGGTTTGGTGATCCAGATCACCACCAAAAGTCACAGCAATGGAATTCAACCCAGAGGTAATCTTCAAGTCAAATTTGGTGATGATTAGTTGAAAACTGAGGGAGAAATAGTGTCCTAAAAACCATTAGGAGAATAATAATAATAAGCAGAAGAAGAACTAGACAGATACTGTGACTAAAGTCAAAGTGAATTGCACTAGCTCTTACAAACCAGGCTGTCTGGTCACTGTACCCTATAGATCTGGAATGGTAAGAAGAAGCCAAGCCAAGAAGCCTTTAATTGAGTACACAGTGAAATTCGTCCTCTGCATTTAACCCATCTGAAGCAGTGAACACATACATGCCCAGAGCAGTGGGCAGCTATGCTACAGCACCCAGGGAGCATTTGGGGGTTAGGTGCCTTGCTCAAGGGCACTTCAGCCCAAGGCCACCCCACGTTAACCAAACTGCATGTCTCTGGACTGTGAGGGAAACCGGAGCACCTGGAGGAAACCCACGCAGACACAGAAAAAGCATGCAAACTCTACACAGAAAGGCCCCCATCAGCCACTGAACTTGAACCCAGAGCCTTCTTGCTGTGAGGTGACAGTGTTAACCACTACACCACCATGCCACCTGTAAAAGATAGAGAATGATGCTTAGCGAGGAAAAAATCCTGATTTTCATGGATCATTCCAGTTCGGTGATCCAGATCAGCACCAAAAGTCAAAGCAACTTAATTCAGCCCAGAGGTATTCATGTGAAATTGGGTGATGATTGGTTGAAAACTGAGGGAGAGATAGCATCCTAAAAAATGTTAGAAGAAGAAGAAAGTAGAAAGATCCTGAGTGAGAGTAACAATTTGCACTCCCACTGCTAGTTGCTGCAGTTGACTTGCTGACTTTAGGACTGCGGTTGTCGTGAACGGTTTTGCACTCGGGTTTCCGTCGATGGGGGGGTTTATAGCGTCGACGAAGCTGACTTTAAGTTAGGACTGTTCATGTTATAGTCATGTTGTCTGTTGTTGCCCGGATGGGTATGGGTTCCCTTTTGAGTCTGGTTCTTCTCGAGGTTTCTTCCTCATGTCGTCTGAGGGAGATTTTCCTTGCCACCATCGCCACAGGCGTGCTCATTGGGGATAGATTAGGGATAAAATTAGCTCATATTTTAAGTCGTTCAAATTCTGTAAAGCTGCTTCACGACAATGTTTATTGTTAAAAGTGCTATACAAATAAACTTGACTTGACTTGATATACATTGCACATTAAATGTTTTTGGACACACACATTTTTTTTTTTCATTTTACACAAAACTCAATTAAATGAGAAAAAAATTAAACGTATTTAAATTATTCCATCAAATCCCTAAATCTAAAGAAGTGCTTCATTAAAGTAAGTGCACTTGTTTGGTCAAACATTTACTGCAAGACTGTACATTACTTTTAGGCAAGATTTGTTGAACAGCTGATATAAGATAGTGTTCGTATCAGCTGTCGCACAAATCTCGTGTGCTACAAACGTCTAATTGGAGTGAGCCAGATCGGCCTTTTCCTGTTCGATTTTTTCCCATTCAAATCAAGTCACAGATAAATTCTCAGTTTGCTTATACCCATTTCTTGCTTGTATATTTTTAAATTATAGAATATTATAGAATATTATACAGAATATTATTCAGGCACCTATGATATTACTTCATTCAAATGACAAATACACTGTGATGAGCACATTATTGAGTGCCTGAATCAAATCAACAGAATCTTCATACTGCTTTTTCATCTTTGGTTCTGGTATTTCTGACCCTGAAAGTCAGCAGTCACATCACCAGTAAAGACAAGTGATGCAGTTCCAGTGGCCACTGTACTCGCCCAAGCCATGAAAATCCCTCCATCATGTTTTACAGATGAAGTAATAATACTTTGGATTACGAGCAGTTCCTCTTTTCTCTTCACACTTCCTCTTTCCATTTCTCTGCTACAGGTTAATCTTACCTTTGCCCTGTCTCGAAGATTTATTCTCTCTTTTGAACTATACAGCACAATGTAACCTGTTCTTTTTTTTTTCCTCTGTGACCATAACAGAAAAACTCTGAGATATACTGAACAATATCACGTAACACATTTGCCAACATACATTACATTTTCCCGGTGCACTTTAAATCATTAGACAGGTTTAGGTATTGCAGTAAAGTGCATCTTTTCTATAATATACAGTACCAGTCAAACGTTAGGACATGCCTTCTACTTCAATGGTTTTACTTTAGTCTCATTCATTAAAAGACCCTGCATGTTTGATGATCTCAAACACATTAAGAAGGCAAGAAATTGCACTAATTAATTTCTGACGAGGCACAGCTGTGAATTGAAAAGCATTCCAGGTGACTACCTCATGAAGCTGGTTAAGATAATGACAATAGTGTACAAAGCGTCATCAAGGTAAACACTGGCTATGTTGAAGAATCTAAAATATGAAACATATTTAGGATTTTTAATACTTTTTTGTTTCCCACATAATTCCATATATGTTCCAAATGTTATTTCATGGTTTTGATGTCTTTAGTATTGTTCTATAATATAGAAAATAGTCAAAATACAGAAAAACCTATGAATAAGTAGATGTGTCCAAAAGTTTTACTGGTACTGTTTGTCATGGTCCTTCTTCAAATCTACAAAATATGTGTAAACTGGATTAGCATACCCCCATGGCCCCTCACAAAGGTGTGCAAGAGAAAAGAGTTGATACTCCACATCCTGGGCAGTACTGTTCCTTCTGAATCCTCATTTCAACCATCAGATGGATTCTACCCTCTGGAACACTAGCACAGTTTTTGTCCTAGGATGCTGTAGAGTGTGATTCCAAGCTTGATTAATTGTGCAATTTGTAATTCTGAGAATATGCTGATGTGCTTTATGAATAACATAAAAGTCTGATAAATATTGATTAAAATGTTTAGATTAGGAAAACATACTGCACATACAGTACACATACGAAGTTCTGCAAAAGAGCTCCTTTCTGCACCAAGTCAGAAGTAGCCTTTTGGAATGGGTGGGAGTGGTTTCTCATAATAGTTAAGCTATAACCATTACTTGTGAACATGATGAAATTCAAAATAAATAAAATTCATTTTAAGTGGCTGAAGTACCTAACTATTACAAAGAAGCAATGATAACTGTTCTTTCGTAAGTTGAAGTCTTCTTCTAAAAGGACATACAATTCTGTTTTTGTGATTGACTATTATGAGCTGCATAGGAGTGAGTTATTTTGCTTAAATAATCCTTCAGTTTTTGGAAACTCAAATTGTGAAGATTATAGAAAGCCTCCCATCCCCAGTGGTATACATAGTAGAATTTGTCGACCCAAGACCATTTTAAGTTGACTGGAGGGCACAGGCTATGCTTTGTACAGATTGCACAACCCACATGTTTAGAACAAAGGTTTACTACTACCTAGTTGAGCAGTATATGATGCAGCACACATTGGAAACACACACATAGGAAACAGTAGTAGTAGTAGTAGATTAGGCTATGCAGCTATACAGATAGCAGCATCATTTCACAGACTAAGTTCAAAGGAAATGCTATAAATTCAACCACACAGAGTATACATTCATAAAACGGTTGCCCCACAATTCATTTTTCATTTAATGATATACACAATAATCGTCATGACCTAATTTCAGATCAGTTCTACAGGTGTACTCTTTGTGTGAGCATACAAATGATTCACGGCCAATATGCAAACTGAAAACAGAGCTCATCTGAACACCAGCTGAAACCGGCAATCAGCAACAATAACAGCAACTGGAGCATCAAAGAAAACTTAGCTATATTACAGCCAATAGAATATTTGGCTCTGTTACAGCCAATAAACCATTAATATGGCTATGGATGTAGCATAGGACAGATAGCCTGATAAAAGACATGCAATTAATAAAACAGCAGTGCATAACAGCAAAGCATGTTCCTACCTTTAGTAGCTTTCTTGTTTTCCTGGCAGCAGATTCCTTCATAAAGATCACTTTCTATGAACATCAGACACAGCTTTTCTGGTCCATTGTTGATCTAAGCCTATTTTAACCAGTGCCAGTTTTGTAAAAGAGCGCTTCCTGTTCACATTGGTAACTGGCAAATCCAGGAACAATTGGAGAGCAGTATCAACATTTGTAAATACTGACTGCAATTTCTTCCCAATTATTTGTTGTAGTAGTGGCCTTGCTGATGTGTTCTCATTTCCTTGAATAAATTCTCTGATTTGTCCAATTTCATTTGCAAACTCCCCCTCCAATTCACACACATATTCCTCCTGGAAATCCACCTAAATAAATTGAACATTTAAACTCATCACATGTAACCAATCATCAACTCATAGCTCATCGTTCATAGTGGTATCAGTTCAGGCTTCTAAGGTTTGCTAATGTACTGGGTTAAATCTTTTCTGTGTTTGATCATGTAGGCCTGAGCAGAGTGGCCTAAACCTTGTCAGTGAAATCAGTATGTCTGTTTGTTCTGTATTTTAATTAAATAGTATTAAAGAATATTAAATCAAGTAGTGTAAAAACAGTAGTCTGCATGGCCTTGCATTGTAAAGTGTTGTTGAGGCCTGGAGCACATGTAGATCAGTTATGGGTGACTCTTCACTTCGCTGCTGAATTTGATAACCTCTCATATGCTCACAATGATGACCTCAAGAATCCTATCACCACATTACAAGCTCAAATTTAATTAAAGACTGTAGCACTGAGAGGCTGATGTAAGTAAGTAAGTAAGTAAGTAAGTAAGTAAATAGGCAGCACAGTGGTGTAGTGGTTAACTTGCCTCACAGCAAGAAGGTTCTGCATTTGAGCCCAGTGGCCAACGACGGCCTTTCTGTGTGGAGTTTGTATGTTCTTCCCATGTCTGCGTGGGTTTCCTCTGGGTGCTCCAGTTTCCCTCACAGTCCAAAGACATGCAGGTTAGGCTCATTGGTGGCTCTAAATTGACCATAGATGTGGACCATAGGACTACCTCTCTGATCGCTATCAGAGAGTGATAGTCTTGGGCAAAACGTCAGAGCCACTTCCAGTACTCTCTGGAGTGCCACAGGGCTCTATACTTGGGGCCTTGTTGTTCCTTGTGTTTGTCAATGATTTACCATGCATAGTCACGTCATCATCTGTTGCATAATTCACCGACGACACTAAGTGTTATCCCGCAATTAACACCTCTGAGGACAGTGCATGCCTGCAAAACGATCTTGATAGCATATGCAGTTGGTGTGATCTCTGGAGGATGGACCTCAATCTATCTAAGTGTGGGCTTCTGTCGTTCACGAGACCACATACCAACTGAAGGATGTGCCTGTCAAAACGACTGAGTCACAGAAGGACCTTGGTGTTATAGTCACGCCATATCTCAAGTGGAACTCTTATGTCCAATTGGTTTTAACTAAAGCGAGTAAAATGTTGGGCTTTGTTAGAAGATCTACTTTTGAGGTTAGAGATATCAAGGTGCGGAAGTCACTTTACATCTCTCTGGTCAGAAGCTGTTTGGCGTACTGCTTTCAGGTCTGGGCTCCGCAATCAGTTATCCTGCTCTACTCAGTTGAGAGAATCCAGAGATGTGCAACTAAGTATATTTTATCTCTTTCATTTAGATCAGATGTTAACTACAAGGACAGATTGTTAAAGCTAGGACTCCTTCCTTTGTGTTACTGGCATGAGTACCTGGATCTTGTTTATCTTTTTAAATCTATGTCAACAGACCATAATATTTCTATTAGTGTACCCAGAACATTTACTAGGTGATTAGATTTGTCTAGGGGAACTATGTTAAGTGTACCCAAGGCTAATACTGTAATTTTCAGACTAGTTTTTCTGGGGTCCTAGAATCTGGAATATTTTACCCCCGCATTTAAGGAATTTGAATCAATCACTTTCACAGTTTAGTAATTTAACTAGGCTTTATTTTGATATTGATAGACCACAGACTTTTAAATGTGTGTGTGTGTGTAAAATGTCATACATGTCGGCCAATCTCCACTCTCGGCGCCAGTTTGTGCTGCTATTAGTCTGTATACTTCTAGGCCGTTTCCTTTTCTTCTTCTGATATGTATTATTTATTATAGATTTATTTATTTATTGTACTATTTAAATTTTTGTAATTTTGTGGGACCTCAAGTTATTGCTCTGTTGATGGATTCCCTGCCATTTAATCAGCGAAGTGAGTATAGGCTCAGGTTCAAAAATCCTTTTATTGCCTTGGTTGACACATTGCAATCAGTACTTATGCAACCATTTTTGGTTTATTTCAAAATCAATCAATCCACAACAGACACTATCAGAAAGCAACAGTCTTATGTAACGGCTTCATCTCCTCAGCACTCCATCATGATGGCCTTTGAAAAAGGTACACGGAATGGAGGAAAGACTTTGCAGGGTCTTGATTGGCTAATCCTTTTAAAAATGTATTAATAGACTAAAATTTGGGAAATTTTCAGCATTATTACATCAAGAGTATTTAGCGATTCAGAAACAAACAGAAAATCAAAATCTGATCTCAGTGACTAATCGTGGCCGGCGAGGGCCTTTCTGTGTGGAGTTTGCATGTTCTCCCCGTGGGTTTCCTCCGGGTTCTCTGGTTTCCCCCACAGTCCAAAGACATGCAGGTTAGGCTAATTGGCGGCTCTAAATTGACCGTAGGTGTGAATGTGAATGGTTGTTCGTCTCTGTGTCAGCCCTGCGATAATCTGGCAACTTGGCCAGGGTGTACCCCACCTCTCGCCCATAGCCAGCTGGGATGGGCTCCAGCTTGCCTGCGACCCTGTAGGACAGGATAAGCGGCTACAGATAATGGATGGATGGACTTTAATCGTGGCATGGTTGTTGCTACCAGACAAGCTGGATTGAGTGTTTCAGAACCTGTTGATCTCCTGGAACTAAACGAACCCTCACAGACACACAGCCTGAGTTTACATGGGGGGAAAAAGCTGAAGCAAGCCGCAGTTCTGTAAATAGAAACACTGTTGATGGGAGAAGAGAACAGACAGACAGGGTCTTACTAACAGGAAAGCTATGGTAGATCAAATAACTACTCTGTACAACCACGGTGAGGAGAAAAGCACAACAGAACACACATTAAACACTTAAGGCAAATTATCTACAACAGCAGATCATCACACCAGTTTCCACTGCGGTTAGCCAAGCACAGGAATCTCCGACTCCGCAAAAGTGGACAACTGAAGTTAGAAGAAAAACCATGTGATGTTTTCCCCCCCCAATCTTCAGCTGTCCAGTTTGGGTGAGGCTCTGAAGCTCTTGACCTGTACAACTCTATTCACTGCACTGCTGCTACTTGTTTGGCTGATTAGATTAGTATAGGTAATTGTACGGGGCCGAGTAAAATTAAGGATTAATTTCATGAGTGATTTCAAAACTTTGAAATCACGAGTGAAATTGATCCTTAATTTTACAAGGAACCATACGATTACTTGTTTATAATATATAGGGCCAAATTCATACTTCGGAAGCCATTCAAGTTCACAACATTT
>JAODOM010000017.1:10946222-10957589 GCA_027576675.1 Plicofollis nella
CGCACTCAGGGCTGGCTGGCTCAGCGGGGCAGCTCGAATGCCAACTTTGCGGTCGATTTTAACTCTCAAAAATATATTTTTATTCCCATTTATGCAGCATACAAGAGTCAAGGATGGAGATACTATCCACTCAGAAATTTATTTAAAGGTTCTCGCATATCTCTTTTAAGCAGTCTGCCATGCCCTCCTATACCACTTCATGGACTTGCTGGTGGTCCCCTGCTCAAAAGTAGACTTTGTGATGCACCCAAGTCCACTCCCATCCTCTGGGTAGCCATGTCGCAGGCCAAAACAACCTGGAGAAGATTTGGGACCAATTCCTCTTGCTGCGGATGAATACCAGGGTGAATAACTTCTACTAGCATTGCTCCCAGTGACAGAGCACTGACCCAAAAAGACCAGCACCTGCCTTGTTTATGCCTCTGCCCATTATCAACATCCCCTTCAACTGAGTGGGCATGGATCTGGTAGGTCCCTTTCCCCAAGTGTCCCAAAAGACTTCCTTATAGACCAAGGTACACCCTTAATAACAAATGTATGCCAGTTGATGCAAGTCAAGCAGATCCACACCTCAGTTTAACACCACCAGACCGATGGCTTGGTTCAGCAGTTCAGACAGACACTGAAGAGGCATGAAGTGGCATAAGGTGGATGAGGATGGCAGGAACTGGGACCTCCTTCTCCCATATACGTCCTGTTTGCAGTTCGAGAAACCCCACAAAGCATTAATGGGGTTCACACCATTCAAGCTCCTGTTCAGAAGAAGGCCCTAGAGGCTCTTGGATGTGGCAAAGGAGGCCAGGGAAGAGCAGCCATCCCCATTTCACACTACCACTGAGCATGTGAAGGTGCAAGACCACATCAACAAGGTGGCCCCCCCATCATCCACCAACACGTGCTCAAAGCCTAGGCCAAGCATAGCAGAGTCTACAACTGCTCCACCCAGCTCCAAGAATTCCACCCAGTGATCACATCCAACTACTTGTGCCAGCAGCAAACTGCAAGTTCCTCACGCGCTGGCAAGGCCCCTTCATCACATCTGAGCATGTCAGCCCAGTCAACCACTACCTACAATAACCTGATAAGAGGAAACCTACATAAACCCATGACATAAACCCATGACATATGCTGAAACAATGGATTGAGCCTCTCCCAACACTCTCAGCCCACACTTCTGTAAGACCACTGGGGTACGTCCTGGTCCAGCAAGGGAAAGACTTCACAGCCCGACAACATTAAGAACTGAGAGAATTACTAGATCAGTTTGGAAATGTTTTCTCAGCAGAACCAGGTTGGACCCACCTGATCCAATATGACATCAAAATCCTCACCTGGGGTAGAAATTAGACAGCACACCTACTGCATTCCCAGAGGCCTACAGCCACTAGAGGAGAAAGTGGCTCGAATGCTGTGGGACAGGGTCTTTGAAGAGTCCACCAGCCCCCGGTCAAGCCTTATTGTAGTGGTGTCCAAGACCGATGGGAGTCTAAAACTGTGTAATCATTTCAGGATGCTCAACGGAGGCTCAGATTTTGACAGCTACCCCTTGCCCAGGGTGGACAACTTGACTGATCATCTGGGGCGAGCCCATTTTATATCCACCCTTGACCTTGCTAAATGCTACTAGCAGGTGGCTCAGACGCCCCAAGCCTGACCCAAAACTGCTTTCAGCATCTCATTAGACCATTGTTAGTACCAGTTCCTCCCCTTCCGCCTCCACAGGGCAACTGCAACATTCCAGGGCCTCATGGACATCGTGCTGTGCCCCCGCCAATCATTCATGGTAGTCTACTTGGACAACATCATTCATTTGTCCACTTGGGCTGAGCACCTGCACCACCTCAAAGCCATCCTGGGAGAGCTAAGAAAGGCAGGGCTCACTACTAACCCCAGAAAGTGCCACCTGGGACTGACTGAGGCACAGTACCTGGGCTATCACGTCGGCTGCTCAAACCACAGGCAAGGAAATCTGATGCAGTTCAAAAGTACCTCCAGCATACAACGAAGCAAAAGGTACATGCCCTCCTGGAGCAGGCCTGGTATTACCGCAGGCCCATGCCTAATTTTTCCTCTGTAGCCTCTCCTCTCTGACCTGACAAGAAGAGGTGAACCAAACAAGGTACAGTAGATGAGCAAGACAGAGCAAGCATTCCAGGCCCTGAAGAAGGCTCTCACCACCACTACCCAGTACTCCGAAACCTGGATTTTAACCAGCCCTTCATCGTCCATTTGGATGCACCGGAGACAGGCATGGGTGTCATACTTTTTCAGGTCCCAGAGAGACAAGAGCATCCCGTGCTGTACATCAGCCAGTCAACTGTACCCCACAGGTACGCGAGTGTGGAGAGAAAAGCCTTGGCCATTAACTGGGCAATCATGGAACTTAGGTACTATCTGGTAGTCACTTCAGTCTAGTCACTGACCATGCCCCACTTCAGTGGATGGTACATTTTTGAAATGTAGAAATATTTAACTTCATTATTATTATTATTAATAATAATAATGGGGGCGCTGCTGAGCAGTTAATGGAGTAGGACGTGAGTTTGAAGGCTCCTGCCGATTTCGATTGAAATTGAAATTAATCTGCGCTTTTCGGTTACAATTTTAATCTTGTTTTACTCCGTTCCATATTTTATTTGCATAGTTAATTTTGGACTACGGTAAAATGGCTGGGAAGAGCGTAAAAACTCGCAGCACAATTCAGACACAACTGAGGCCTAGCCCGCAAGCTACGACCACACCCTCGAGTGGCCCATCCACCCCCGCTGGGCCCGTCCCGTCGCGGGCTGACCCTGACATCGCCGCTCTCAAGTTCGAGTTGCTGGCTTCGTTGAGGACTGACATCGCTGAAATCTTTAAGAAGGAGCTGCAGGCGACTCTCGGGGATGCTTTGTCAACTATCCAGCTCGACCTGCAAGCCGTGAAATCACAGTTGGCTAAAGATAAAGCTGATACGGATGCTAATGTGGCTACACTGAAAGGTACTGTTGTGGAGATGGAGCATGCACTCTCCGACTGTACCGATGACATCGTTCAGATGAAATGCACCATCGAGCGTCTCACTGCCAGCGTAGCCAAGCTGGAAGAGAAATGTGAGGACTTGGAGTCCAGGTCACGTCGTAACAACGTTAGGATAATTGGAGTACCGGAGGGCCCCGACACCTGCACCACCACTGCTGTTGCTGCCATGCTAAAAGAAGCGTTCACATTGGAAAAGGAGCCGCTTTTGGACCGGTCCCACCGGACTCTTCAACCTAAGCCCAAGCCTGGGGAACGACCACGAGCCATTGTGTGCAGATTTCATTATCACGGTGATTGTGTGGACATTTTACGCCGCGCGAGAGAGCTCCGAGAGATTAAAGTTAAAGGTTTGACCATCTCAGTCTTCCCAGACTACACTGCAAAGATAGCCCGGGCTCGGGCTGCATTCAACGATGTCAGGCGGCAACTTCGTGGCATTGACGGTGTTCGGTATGGGCTGTTTTACCCGGCGCGGCTTCGCATCACATATAGAGGAGTGGAGAAGGACTTTGTTTCAGCGGAGAAAGCCAGAGATTATGTTAAAAAGTTAATAGATGGGTGAGCTGTAATGACTCTTTTACACAGCCGACGTTTTTATATATATTATAATTTCCATTTTGCGCATGCTGGTAATTTGATTTGAAATCGGTAGGAGTTTTTCTCTTCTCTTTTTTTTTGTTTACTCTTTTGGGTTCTTCTCTTACTCCTGCTTGTTCTGCTTACTCTCCGAGTCGTTTTCACTTTATTGTGGACGACCTTTGGTCACTTTGGGGAACACCGCTGTCTCCTTTGTTCTGGGGTTATATGGAGACTTTGGGTGTATGTGTGTTTAGGGGTGTGTTGGGGGGAGGGTGTCCCACCACGGCTTGTTATGGCTATCTGTATTTTTGTTGTTTTTTTATTTATTTAAATGGTTAACCACAATATAGGTCCCAGCATTGCTGGGTCAGGCACATCTCTCAGATTTATTACGTGGAATATCAGAGGCATGGGTAATCCTGTTAAGAGATCTAAGGTTTTTACACACTTAAAACGCTTAAACTCTGATATAGTATTTTTACAGGAGACTCACCTTCAGGTTAAGGACCATCACAGACTACAAGTCCCTTGGGTGAGTCAGGTCTTTCACTCAAACTTTAACTCAAAAGCAAGAGGAGTCGCCATCTTATTTAGCAAAAAAGTACAGTTTACATCCACTAATGTCATTGCTGATAAGAATGGCCGTTACCTCATAGTTGCCGGAACCTTAATGCAAAAAAAGGTTTTGTTGGTAAATGTGTATGCACCAAACTTTGACGATGTCGAATTTGCTAACAGATTATTGAGCAACCTCCCCTTTTTAAATACTCACCTGTTGATTTTCGGTGGGGATTTAAATTGTGTGTTTGACCCAAAGTTGGATCGATCTAATCCCCGTAATCTGGCTCAATCTGCTATGTCTAAAACATTCTTTGATTTCATGAGGCAGAACGGTCTTGTTGACCCTTGGAGATCCCGTAACCCCTCCATTAAAAAATTCTCTTTTTTCTCTCAGGTGCATCAATCGTATTCAAGGATTGATTATTTTTTTATAGATAGCACTATAAATTCATGTGTAGTTTCCTCCGACTATTTAGGCATCGTAATATCTGACCATGCACCTTTGTTATTAGATATTCAATTATCTACTTACAGATGTAGCCCACCACTTTGGAGATTTAACTCTCTTCTTTTGTCAGATAAGGAATTTTGTAACTTCATTTCAAATTCTATTGATGAGTTCCTTTCCTTCAATCAGAATGACTCCACTTCATGCTCGTTGTTATGGGAGACATTTAAATCTTATATTAGAGGACAGATTATTTCTTATTCTGCTCTTTCCAATAGAAGGCTTAATGCTAGGCTTAATATACTTACTTCTGCGATTGGTGATCTTGATCAAAGATGTGCTCTGAACCCTTCTCCGGAACTACTTAAACAGCGTTTAGATTTACAGGCAGAATTTGCTCTTACGTCAACTAAAGAGGCAGAGCGCTTGTTATTACACAGTCGTAGCTTATACTATGAGCATGGTGACAGGGCCAGTCGATTACTGGCACATCAACTACGGCGACAGGCCGCTTCCCGATTGATACCTAGTATTAAAAACACTAGTGGTACAATTACTACAGATCCTCTGGAAATTAATGCTACTTTCAAATCATTTTACTCGTCATTATATAAGGCTGACTTTCCTGCAGACAATACTAGAATGAATGAATTTCTTCAAAATCTTTCTAATCCTACGATTGATTCCGATACTGCCAAACAACTGGACTCCCCTCTCTCTGTTGAGGAAGTGTCCAATTCAATTAAAGCTATGCAATCCCATAAAGCCCCAGGCCCTGATGGGTTTCCAATTGAATTTTTTAAAACATTTATTGGAAAACTGGCACCACTACTCTTATCCGTTTTCAACGAATCCTTGGAATTTGGTTCTTTACCACCAACCCTGACACAAGCCACTATAGCTCTTCTTCTTAAAAAGGATAAAGATCCAACCAACTGTGGTTCTTATAGACCGTTATCTTTGCTTAATGCTGATGTGAAGGTGCTGGCTAAAGTAATCGCATCTCGTTTAGAGAACGTGCTCCCTTCTATTATATCCGAAGAGCAAAATGGTTTTATAATAGGACGCCAATTGTTTTTTAATACCCGTACACTTTTTAATATAATTTATTCTAAGTATTCAGCTGAACTTCCTGAGATTGTAATTTCATTAGATGCTGAAAAAGCCTTTGATAGGGTAGAGTGGGAGTACCTGTTTGCAGTTTTGAAGAAATTTGGATTCGGTGATAAATTTATTTCTTGGATTCGCCTTCTTTACTCATCCCCTAAAGCTAGTGTCCATACTAATGGTATCTACTCTGATTATTTTCTCTTGGGTCGCGGATGTCGCCAGGGCTGTCCTCTGTCGCCCTTGCTCTTTGCCGTCGCTATTGAGCCTTTATCTATTATATTAAGATCCTCCCCTTTATTTAGAGGAATTGTCCGAAACGGGATTGAACACAAAGTATCGTTGTATGCTGATGATTTGTTATTGTATGTAACTGATCCTGTGGTTTCTATCCCTGCTGTTTTAAGTATTTTGGAGAATTTCAGTTCGTTTTCAGGTTACAAATTGAATTTGGAGAAAAGTGAATGTTTTCCCATTAACACTGCAGCATGTTGCCTCCAAAAGTCAGACTTACCTTTTCAGTTTAGTTTGTCGGGGTTTAAATACCTAGGTATAAATGTGACGCGTTCAATATCTGGCCTTGCAGCAGCTAACTTCACACCTCTTATTTTAAAGATTACATCGGATATTCAAAGGTGGGGTAATCTCCCCCTTTCGTTAATTGGCAGGATCAATGTTGTCAAAATGAATATTTTACCAAAATTTCTTTTTTTATTTCAGTCAGTTCCTCTTTTTCTGCCAAAAAACTTTTTCGACTCTCTGGATAAGATAATTTCTTCTTTTATATGGGCTGGGAAGTCACCAAGGGTTCGTAAATCTTTATTGCAGAGATGCAGATTTAGTGGTGGACTTGCATTACCCAGTTTTCAATCTTATTACTGGGCTGCTCACATTCATAAACTTTGCTACTGGTTACAATCTCCTGGAACCTGCTGGTGTAAATTAGAACTACCATCTTGTAGGGGATCCTCTATAGCCGCTTTACTCTATTCTTCTTTACCTACAAAACTCTCTTTATACACTGATAACCAAGTGGTTCTTAATACACTGAAGGTCTGGTATCAATTTAGACGACACTTTAAATTCATAGCCATATCTTCTTTGGGTCCTTTAAACAACAACCACTTATTTCCTTCATCACTCTTGGACTCAACATTCTCAGGGTGGTATGACAAGGGTATCAAACAATTCAAACACTTATATGTAGATGGCGTTTTCGATAGTTTTGCCAACTTGTCATCTAATTATGGACTCCCTGGTACTCATTTGTTTCGCTATTTTCAAATTCGTAATTTTGTTTCTAAGTGTTTCCCTAATTTTCCCTCTGTACCTCCAGAGCAACCTTGGGAAAGCTTGCTTTCACATTCTCCACATCAGAGAGGAATGATTTCAAATATATATAATTTCATTCTGGAATTAAACAGTCAGTCAAATGACAAAATTAAGAATGCATGGGAAAGGGAACTGGGAATTCAATTAACTGAAGAGGTCTGGGAACGCGCTGTAGGTAGGATACAGTCTACCACTTCTTGTGCTCGTCTTGGACTTATCCAATTTAAAGTATTACACAGGGTCCATTTTTCCAAGTCAAGACTTTCTGAAATATATCCAGAAGTAGAAGATACCTGCGATAAGTGCCATGGCTCTCCCTGTCACCTCAGCCATATGTTTTTTCTTTGCCCTGAGCTGAATGGTTTTTGGACGGACTATTTTTCCATTATGTCCACTATTCTTGGTGTAAATCTGCAGGTTTGCCCGTTGATTGCCATTTTTGGGATTCCTGATGCCTCACTTGCACTGAACTCTATACAAAAGGATATTATTGCTTATACGTCCTTACTAGCAAGACGTTCTTTACTATTGCATTGGAAATCTGCTAAATATCCTTCCATTTTCCGGTGGCTTAAAGACACCATGTTTTTCTTAAAACTGGAGAAAATTAAGTATACATTGAGAGGATGTACGGATAAGTTTTTTCACAAATGGCAACCCTTTATTTCTTATTTCAATAACTTAGAGGTACTGCCCAACTGAGTGTGCCTGTTCGTGTACTCTTGAATGCATTGGTAACCAGTATCATTTCTTGTCAGGACGAGCCGTGGGGGGTCGGGAGGGGCGGGGGGGTGGTAGGGTAGTGTGTTTGTTTATAGTTTTTTGTTTTAATTGAAGTTTTCATGTGTATGTAAGTATGTAAATATTATGTATATATATTTTGGTATATTGTATGTACATATGCATATACTGGTATGTATGTGTTTAACAATAAATGTAAATTGTAATTTTGTGAAAAAAAAATATAAAAAAAAATAAGGACATTTCAAAGTGACCCCAATCTTTTGAATGGTAGTGTATTTGCACAACAGTTAAAAGAATATTTTTTACACAACAGTTAAAACATTTTACACAGCAGTTAGAAATTTTTACACAACAGCCAAAAAAATTTTTACACAACAGTTAATTTTTTTTTTAATATAACAGTTAAAAAATATTTTTTACACACTAGTTATCTGTCCTTTTTTTTGATGATAATTGATTTTATGATTGTTTCATCATTTCATTTCAATCGTTGCCTTTTATAAATCTCTGCATTGATCCAAATTGTCTGATCATTACACTCTGACTGTTGAGTGTATCTGTCAGGATGGATTTTTTTTTTAAGAGTAATTTCCAGAATCGCAGAAAACTGCAAGGTATCATGCCTGAGTGCTCAACTCCTCTCCAACCAGATGGCTCTAGAGGTGTGTTTGAGTAATTCACAAGACCTTTTAGCCCTAAAAGCGAATCCTCCAGCTGTAACCCAGTTTAGGGGCAATCCAGAGGATGCCCATGTGAAACAGCTCACAAAACTTCATGCAGCTGTCAGCTTTCATGGGGTGCGAAGGTGAGTCAGAAGAAAGCCTGAGATCTTTGTATCTTACAAAAAGGTGTCGATGAGTCATTTTTTTTTCCGCCACGTAATCCGTTTTGTTTAATCACTTGTGTGGATGGGGAAAATGTTTTATCATTTTTGCCTATTTGACTGTTTCAGTTAAACCTTGAACAGCTGTGGTTCTACACATTGCATAATAATCATTCATGGCTTAAATTAAAGAATACAATTAGGCCCTCAACTGCAGTCACTTAAATGTTTTACTGTGTTCAGTTTAGATTCAATTTCAGAGCAGAAATGAAAAAAAAAGTCATAATCATAAATGCCTATTTATTTATTTATTTATTTATTTATTTTAATGGAGTTTAGGACTGGGGTTTGAGAGGCCTAGCAATCTAAAAATTACATTTCCTGATTCAACATCTTGACAGATCGAGTGTAACATGTGTCCAGATTTGACTCCAAGTCGTCTATATTAAATTACAGCCCTGGTGTGGGACAGCATGTTGAAAATTAAATTAAAACTGAAAATGATTTGTAAATAATCTTTGACCTGTATTGCACTCAAAACAATACAACAGCACATTATTTGATGTTTTTACCTCATGAAATGTATTGCTTTTTCAAAATAAACACATTCCAATTTTGATTCTTGCCAAAATAAAAAAAAATAAAATAAGTTTGGACAGTAAAGCGTTTACTAATTTTTATCATTGCCATTCCTTCTCACAACACTTAAAAGATGTTCAGGGACTGAAGACACCGAAGTGTTTCAGGTGTTATTTTGTCCCATTCTTCCTGCAAACAGGTCTTAAGGTGTGTAACAGTACGGGGTCGTCGTGGTCATATGTTTTGTTTCCAAATTCTCCACACATTCTTTATTGGGGACAGAGGAGACACACCCTCTTCTTCCACAGCCACGCCTTTGTAATGTGTGCAGAATGTGGTTTTGCATTGGCTTGTTGAAATCTCCCTGGAAAAGACGTCGGATTGAAGGCAGCAGATGTTGCTCCAAACACTCGGTGTACTTTTCTGCATTAATGCTCCATCACAGAAGTGTAAGTTACCTTTGCCAAGGGCACTGACCCAACCCCATACCATAACACACCCTGGCTTTTGGACTTGTTCCTGGTAACAGTCTGGATGGTCCTTTTCGTCTTTGGTCTGGCGCACATGGCATCCATTTCTTCCAAAAAAAGACCTGGAATACTGATTCAGCTGACCATAATACACATTTCCACTGTGTGATGGTCCATCCCAGATGCCTCTGAGCCCAGAGAGGTCAACGGCACTTCTAGAAACAGTTAACAAAAGGCTTCCTTTTTGCACAGTAAAGTTTTAACTGGTGTTTGTAGATGTAACTCCGTATTGTAGAGCCTGAAAAAGGTAATCCCAAGGCCTTGTGGTTCTATCAGCTATAGATGAATGACGGTTCTTGATGCCGTACCATCTGAGGGATCGGAGATCATGGGTGTTCAGATTAGGCTTGAGCCCTTGCCCTTTACACACCAAAATTCCTCCAGATTCCTTGCATTGTTTAATGATGTGATGCACCGTAGAGGGTGAAATATCCAAATTCCTTCCTATCTTTCTTTCTTTGGTGAACATTGTTTTAAAATATTTCAATAATTTTCTCCTGCATTTGTTGACAAACTGGAGATCCTCAGCCCATCTTTACTCCTCAAACACTCGGCCTTTCCTGGAGACTGATTTTGCAACAAATCATGATTACAGTCACCTGTTGACATCACCTGTTTCAAATCACATCATTATTTAATTGTTTTACCTCATCACTAGCCCTAAATCTCCCCATCCCAACTTTTTTGGAATGCGTTTCAGGACTGAAACACAGGAATTGATGTATATTAACAAATGAAATGAAATATCTTGGGTTCATTCTGTCTGCAATGAAACACAATTCAAAGTACATTTAGAAATCACTGCTTTCCTTTTTTTTTATTTGCATTTTCCATTCCATCCCAATTTTTTTCTGATTTGGGGTTGTACAACGCTGTAAATCATTTGAGGCAGTGGAAGCTATTAGACTGGCTATGAGGTGGTTTCCTTCATATACTTGTTAGTTTCTTTAATATCTATGCTAGAGAGAGGAGAGACGAGTCTCCGACAAAAACATAATATTCCGTGCTTGTCTTTTCTTCAGGATGAATCACTTTGGTCTCTCACAGCCCCAGGAAGTAAATGATAGTCATTTCATACAAAACATGGTGCACTTGGATGTCCTTTCAATCTCGCTCAAAATTGAAATTATAGTTGAGTTTTATATCAACTATACACTCAATTTCAGAAATATTGGCACCCTTCATGAAAATAAGCAGAAATGAATATACCTAGAGGCGACACTAAAGTGCTTGTGTGTGTGTGTGGGGGGGGGGGGGAGACGGTGCTCTTTGATGGACTGCCATCCCATTCAGGGCATATTCCCACCTCACACCCAATGTGTTACTTGGATAGGCTCTGAATCCACCACGACCCTGACCACTTCCTGAAAATGAACACATAAAATCAAGCTCTTGGTTTACGTCCTTATTAGAACCCACAAATAATTACATAGCTATGTTATGGCTGGGTTCTTGCCCAAACTGATAACTGCATTATCAGTTTTTCTTTGGCTAATCAGACACAAGGGGCAGCACGGTGGTGTAGTGGTTAGCACTGTCGCCTCACAGCAAGAAGGTCAGGGTTCAAGCCCCGTGGCCGGCGAGGGCCTTTCTGTGCGGAGTTTGCATGTTCTCCCCGTGTCTGCGTGGGTTTCCTCCGGGTG
>JAODOM010000017.1:11010388-11025203 GCA_027576675.1 Plicofollis nella
TTGCCTAAAGTTTTCAGCAATCAAACTTGTTCATTATCTCTCAGTGGTTTACAAACTAATGTTTTTAGACACAATTGATATAAATATAATCAATACAACAATTCAAAACACTGAAGTGATGAACCAAGTCATGCTAAGCCACAAAGGAAATGATCTTTATCTATCCTTTTGAGACCTCTTTTCCAGAACACTATTGTTGCATTTCCATTAAACAGAAGACAGTCATTTGTGTGGAAAGAAAGGTTGATTGATTGCCTTGTGATTTTTTCTGTCATTACTCAAGTATTTTGCACAATATACTGAGTAACCTTCAGTTTACTACACCTAACAATAAAGCCCTTGTCATTTCAGACTGAATTAATGTACTGTAGCGCTTGTACATGGAAGAACCCTTTCTTAATATCATTGCCAAAGAAGTCTGTCTCCAGATGAAGTAATGCAATGTTTTCAGAAAATAACTGATTTTTTTTTTACAGTAGACAGAAAAATGAAGATTTCTCTCAAGTTAAAACAGGTTGTTCTAATGTTCTTTATGTATTTATAAGTACTGTATATGTACACTCACCAACTTTATTAGGTACACCTGCACATTTATGCAGTTATCTGAACAGCCAATCATGTGGCAGCAGTACAGTACATAAAATCATGCAGATACAGATTAAGAGCTTCAGTCAATGTTCACATCAAACATCAGAATTGGGGTGGAAGTGATCTCTCTGATGTTAACCATGGCATGGTTTTTGGTGCCAGCTGGGCTGGTTTGAACATTTTAGAAACTGCTGATCTCCTGGGATTCTCACACAGCAGTCTGTAGAGTTTATGCAGAATGGTGGTGGGGGGGTAAGATAAACATCCCGTGTGTGGAGGGTTTGCAGGCTGAAATGCCTTGTTAATGAGAGATCAGAGGATAATGAGCAGACTGGTCTGCGCTAATGAGGGATATAGTAACTCAAAGAAGCACTCTTTACAACCGTGGTGAACAGAAAATCATTCCAGACTGCACAAAACCTCAAACCTTGACCAAGTTAGCATGTTTTCTCTGTGACTGCCAGGTTAGACTAGCATCAGTTTCAGTAGCTAAAGGCTCACTCAAAACCTGCCATACATGCTACTACAGGCAGTCTATAGTAAAAAAATTGGCAAAACCGTGCTTGAGACTTGTATGACACTTGCGTGTGTTCAGCACCATAGAAGGTCGCAGACTGGCTGTGGACACTTTTGGTCCTGCACATGCAAATTCTACAGGTCTTGCAAAAAATCAAGAACACATACACTATATATGGGACCCATACTCCTTTTGTATGCCTGAACCAAGTCAGCAGCACAGCTAGTAAGGGCTTTTTGCAATGACAGTAAGACGCACGGTCATTGTACGGGTGACATGCCTGAGAAGTACTACACAAGTATTCCACACTTGCTATTTGTGTGGTCCCCAAGACAGAAGTACACCTCACTTTCTACCCCCATGTGTGGAGTGCACGCAGCGCATGTGACCCGAGGGGCAAGACTCTGGGTATATTGGGGGAGGAACAAAGGAACCGATCATATAGCATGTAGTATTGTAGAAGGGAAGACCACCTCATTTGCTGTTTGAGTACATGTTAATTTACCATGCAAACATCAAATAATAAAAACATGAGTATAAGGGAATAACGCATTTTTTTTATATTGTAAAAAATCCCAACGAAATAGCCCAACAGTTTGAGCACTGAAACACACTCACTGATTCCGAGCTACTATCCCGCTCTTACTCCTGCTGAGTGGTGGGAGGGGGTGTTGGGATGTCCTTGTCCTCATCACTGAGCATGGCACAATGGCCTGACAGCGATGATGGGATTGCAGTGTCCTCACTTCTGGGCGTCGTTAGCTGAAACATACATGAAAATCAGCATATATAATATTAATTACATAAGCATATAGATACTGAAATGAATGTTTAAAGCATGTGTATTATAGTGCAAGAGGTTTAATTAGTATTTACCTGTGAAAATACCTCTGGCGGGGTGCTGTGCCTTCTGCCGGCTTCAAGGCATACCTCTCCCTATCTGTTCAGGACTTGCCGGTGCTGCTACCATCATCATCAAATTCTTCCTCCTCCTCCCCCTCTGCTGTTTCATGCTGGGTTACTTCACTTTTGCTCATTTCTTCTTGGGTCCCATTTTCTAAACTTTAAACTGAAAATTTTCCCATTTTTCCCAAAAAATATCTAATGTTCTTCAGTCGAAAGACAGATGCAGAATGCTGCAGACACACTTTTATACCCACTCCTGGCTTGCGTCACACACAAGTTATGAATGATTGTCACGTGCTAATCACATGCATCACACATGCTTCACAAGTGTGGCCCATACTCTTAGCGCAGGAAACTGGTAAAATGCAAGTCACACGCACTCCACACTCACTGAACACACACTGTTCATCACACACTGTATGTGCATCAGACATACGCTTTCCATGGGCTAATGGCGCAATTTTTCCAATGCCTCGAGGAAGTCAGGCATACAACCTGTACTTTACAAGTACTTTGCCCGTACTCCTCCCCCTGGGTTCACCACGACCCTGTGCCACGGCTGCAAACTACCAAACCCTGCGACCCGTGCGTGTCCAAAACACTGACGGCAGGTTGTGAGTGTGGCATTAAATGGCCAGATGCACTGAACACATAGGTGCTATTGTTTTTAATGTTTTAATAAAAAAAGTTTCTTTTGGAATATGGGTTATTCTTGTTTGTGTTCATTTTTATTTTTTGTTTGTGACTATCCATGGTAGCTTAAGTGTGTGTCTCTAAGCAGGTGTGAGAACAATTGGTGTGATCACTAAACTGGACCTGATGGATGAGGGTACGGATGCGCGTGAAATTTTGGAAAACAAACTTCTTCCTTTGCGTAGAGGTAAATTTTATTCACAAAAGTACACTACATTCACTCTGTCCACATTCCATAACACAGTGTGCACCATTGCTGAGTCAAAAAACTATTTTTAGATCAGCACTGAATCTCTACAAAGGACACTCTTCATTAATGTGCCTACCTAGGAGTGACTATCCATCTTGATTGACACAAAGGCAATCTTAGAAACAAGGGCCTAAAACTTACTGCTATAGATCATGGGTTCTCAATTTTTGTATCCAGGGACCTCTTTCAGTACCAAAAAAACAAAAACAAACAAACAAACCCCACTGATTACCTTATAATGAAGTTGTGGCAGCTGGGGCATGGCCAAGTGTCAGTTTGTGAATGGAGGGCAGGCTCAGGGAAGGTGAGTGGCCAAATTATTACACCAGTTGTCAATTAATGTGTGTGTGGGTGTGTTTGTTGCAGTGATGGTGAAACATAGAGAAGGAGTGAGAGAGCAGAGAAAAGGCTCTCTCCCAGAACAGAACATGACTGTCTATGTGTGCGCGTATGTCTTAGAGTGAGCAAGTGAAGCTGAAAAGCATCAATAAACGTGTGTGAATATCATCTCCTACCTGCTGTGCTTCTGTACTCTACCCACATCAGGGAAGTGTTACAGTGGTGCCAAAACCCAGGAGTACAGAAGGGAACCACTCCATGGAGTCCTCACTGTTCAAAGGTCTCATTCATGCCCTCGCTACCACTCAGCAGAACCAGCATCAAGTGTTGACCGCCCTCCAGAAGGAGCAAGAACAATGCTTTGAAGCTTTGATGCTGGCCCAGCAGGAAGACCGCCAGGCGGTCCAGCATCTGCTTGTGTTGGCAGGGTCCACGACTGCCACCGTAGTGGACCCTTCCCACATCATCCTCACAAAGATGGGCCTGCACAACGATCCAGAAGCCTTCCTAGTGCTCTTTGAGCAAGCGGCCAAAACATGGGGGTAGCCGGTCAAACAGCGCGCAGTGCGCCTACTTCCACTACTGACTGGCGAGGTGCAGCTTGACGCACAGCAGCTCCCCGCCGACAGCCGGTTCATGTATGCCGACTTGAAGTGAGCCATCCTGCAGCATGTCGGCCGCTCCCCGGAACAACATCGTCAGTGCTTCCGGACGCTGAAATTGGAGGCAGTCGGCTGGCTGTTTGTATTCGCTCTGGTAAAATGCCCGCAGTGGCTGAGGGTGGATGACTGCGACGTTGAGGGAATCATCGACCTGGTGACACTGGAACAGTTCATCACACGACTTCCAGAAGGAACGGCGGAGTGGGTCCAGTGTCATCACCCGGCATTGCTGGAACAAGCCATCAAATTGGCAGAGGAGCATCTGGCAGCAGTTCTGACGGCAGGCGGATGTGTCGCCTCTTCTCTTTTTCTCTCTTCTTCCCCCTCCCTATTGTCTTCCCTTCCCTGCCCTGTTCCCCCACTGCGGAGGCGTGGGCCAGCTCCCCCCAGCCAGGCCGTTGTGCCCAAGGTGTCCTCCTGTCTTCCCCTTCCGTGTCTGTGTCTTCTCCCCTCAGGTGAGTGACACCCATATCACCGGTGCAGGGGGGAAACCTGGGCCAGTTTGCTGGCGCTGTGGGGAACTGGGACATCTCCAGAGTCAATGCTCTGCAATTGAGGTGGGAGCAGTGGTCTGGATCCCTGACATGCCAGAGACGTGTTGCCCCCAATTAGGCCAGAGCATATCGTGTACCAGTAAATGTGCAAGGGGATACGTATCACGCATTGGTGAATTCCAGCTGTAATCACACCTCAATCCACCAAAGCCTGATGTAAGGTGAGGCATTAGGGAGAGCACAAGTGGTGAAGGTTCTGTGTGTGCATGGGGATGTTCAGAACTACCCATTAGTGTCCGTCCACATTATATTTTGAGGAGAAAAGCATAGAATAAAGACAGTGGTTAATCCTCATCTCACCCACTCGCTGATTTTGGGGACTGATTGGCCAGGGTTCAAAGGATTGAAGGAACACATAGTAAGGAGTGTGTCCTGCAATAGTACATCATGGGGAGATCCCAGTGTGGCAATGACTGGGGAAGCTGTCACAGAGCCGTCTACATCAGCATTGTGTCAGGGCAATACGAGGAGTGAGGACCAGCTCGCCACTCCTCCCTCAAGGATTTCCTATTAGAGCAATCGCGAGATGAGGCTGCATCATGCATTTGACCAAGTGAGAGTAATCGATGGTCAAACTCTCGAGCCAAATGCGACACCCTCCTTCCCATATTTTGCTATTATTAAGGATAGGCTGTATCAAGTGATGCAAGACACTCAAACCAGTGAACAGATAACACAGTTGTTAGTCCCAAAAAGCCATAGGGAACTCATATTCCATGTGGCTCACTTTAATCCCTAGGCCAGATGCTTGGGGCAGGACACATTAGCCCAAATAATGGCCCGGTTCTATTGGCCAGATATTCGTGGGGATGTTCGTCAGTGGTGTGCAGTGTGCCACAAATTCCAATTAGTAAATCCTGTGGCCACTTCAAATTAATCACCAAGTGGCAAGGGCCCTTCAAGGTCACATGGCGAGTCAGGGACCTCGACTATAAGGTGAGGCAAATGGATAGGGATGGAGCACTGCAAACCTCAACCTGTTAAAACATTAGAACAAGGGCGTCCCTGTGGTGTTGGCATCAGTAGTTCCGGAGAAGATGGAGCTGGGGCTGGAGGTAAAAAAAAGTAATGTCTCAAACTGCTCCGGTCCCTTGTGGAGACCACCTCTCACCGGCCCAACTCACAGAGGTTGCCAAGTTGCAAAAGGAATTTTCCGATGTGTTCTCACCCCTTCCCGGCCACACCCATGTCACAGAATGACACATTGAAATGCCCCCAGGAGTGGTGGTGTGTAGCTGCCCTTACCGCTTGCCTGGACACAAAAAAGGTGGGTTGGTATGAACTCAAGGCCATGCTCGACATGGGCATCCCAACCGGAGCAACCCAGTGGTCCTGGTTTCCAAGACCAATGGATCGATCTGGTTCTGTGTGGATTATAGGAAACTCAATGCAGTGTCTAAATTTGATGCATACCCAATGCCTCACATTGAGTCGCTCAAATGGTTAGGCACTGTTCACTTTTATTCGACACTGGATTTAACAAAAGAATATTGGCAGATCCCCTTTTGACTCCTTTATCCCAAGAGAAAATGGCCTTTTCCACACCGTTTGGATTACACCAATTTGTCACGCTTCCTTTTGGGTTATTTTGGGCTCCTGCTATGTTCCAACGGCTCATGGACAAGATCCTCTGCCCTCATGCCACCTACGCAGCAGCTTACCTCAACAACATTATTTATAGCAACAATTGGCCACAGCACCTGGAACACCTTAGGGCTATCCTAGAGTTGCTGAGGCATGTGGGTCTCACAGCTAACCTGAAAAAGTGTACGATTGGGCAGGTGGAAGTATGGTATCTGGGTTTCCACTTGGGTCATGGGCAGGTGCGTCCCCAAATTGACAAGACTGCAGTGATTGCGGCCTGCCCAAGGCCCAAGATCAAAAAGGAGGTATGAGATAGTTCCTGGGGCTGGCTGGCTACTATTGTAGGTTCATACCTAATTATTCAGACATCACCAGCCTGCTGATTGATCTCACTAAAAAGGGAGCACCAGATCTGGTCCAGTGGACGGAGCAGTGCCAACAGACTTTCACTAAGGTGTAAGCTGGACTGTGTGGGGGGCCACTTCTACACTCCCCTGACTTCTCTCTGTTTTGTCCCAGAAAGTGGAGGGCGAGGAGTGTCCTGTGCTGTACATCAGCTGCAAGCTCTCAATGCATGAAAGTAAGTACAGCACCATCGAAAAGGAGTGCCTGGCCATCAAGTGGGCGGTCTTCACCCTCCGATGCTACGTGCTGGGGTGTCCTTTCACCCTATTCATACCACAAGCCCCTCCAGTGGTGCCACCGCACAAAAGATGCCAATGCATGGATCACCCATTGGTATCTCACTCTCCAGCCATTTAAATTCAAGGTGGTCCACAGGCTGGGAACGCAGATGGTAGTGGTGGACTTCCTGTCCCATCAGGGGGAGTCTGCTGCAGGTCGGACAGCTCCTCGGCCTGAGTTGGGCAGTGGGGGCGTGGCCAGGTGTTGGTTTGTGAATGGGGAAGGTGAGCAGCAGTCAATGCACCTGTTGTCAATTTGTGTGTGTGTGTTGCAGTGATGGTGGCGAGTAGAAAAGGAGGGGGGGGAAGAGAGAGAAGAGAAGAGAATGGAGCTCTCCCGACCAGAACGTACGCGCGCGCGTTTCTGAATAGTGAGTGAATGAAGCTGAAAAGCGACAGTCTTAAAAATAGTGTGAGAACATCATCTGCCTGCCTGCCTGCCATGCTTCAGTACTCCACCCACATCAGGGCTTACTACATTTGTGTGTGGGGTGGGTGAGGGGGGTTGGTGGGTTTTTTTTTTTTTGGTGGCTGTGTTCATATATTACACGGTCATGTGGAGACATGAAGTTTATCTTCCCGTGTTGAAAAATATCACAAGTGAGCAAAGCAACTGGTGAACCAGCGACAGTTTGTAGAACAAACTGCTGAAAAAGTTAATGCTGGCTGAAACAGAAATGTTGGCATTAACGTTTTTTCAGCAGTTTGTGCTACAGTAGTAGTTCTGTGAGCTAATCTTTGTGCCTCATATGACTCGATGAGCCTTCGACATCCCTGTCGCCGGTTCACCAGTTGTCCTTCCTCGGACCATTTTGGTGGAATGTACTAACCACTGCATACTGGGAACATCCCACAAGATGTGCCATTTTGGAGATTCTCAGACAGTCTTCTAGCCATCACAATTTGGCCCTTGTCAAAGTTGCTCAGATCCTTACACTTGACACACACCCCACCACCACCATCACAAAAAAAAAAAAAAAAATCACCTTCAAGAACTGACTCTTTTGCTCCCTAATATACCCCAGCCCTTGACAGGTGCTACTGTAATGAGATGATTGTTATTCACTTCACCTGTCAGTAGTCATAATGTTATTGCTGATCAGTGTATATTTTCCAATGAGTGTGGACATAAGGTCAATGCACCTGTTACACCTGCACCTAATACACTGATGGAAAAAAAATCGTATCTATTTTATCTACATTCACTGGATATGAGCAATCATGCACTCTGCTACTAGGCTATCGGCTCATGCCGTGAGTAGAGAAAAACAAAATGGTGGACTGTGTTGCTGAAACAACAAAGGATGAAATAAAAACACTATTTGAAAACAAACCCCCCAAAAATACATAAGCAACAAAATATGGAATAAAAGTATTTGATGGTAAGAATGTTTTGGGTTTTTTTTTTTATTTTTATTTATTTTTTTTTTTTACTCCAAGGATTATAGAATTTTTCACAAATGGTCATTTCACTAGTTTGTTTGCATTCTAAGCAGAAATGGTTGTCTCAGACGTTTTGTAGAAAAGTTATTTATTGAATTTGCAAAAAATAAAAATGCTTAATTTCTTAAAATCCAGTGAATATGGATAGAATAAAACAGTCTTGTCTCAACTTGATTTTGTAGGAAAACTGTTAAATATTCTACATAGAATATGAGGAGGGAAATGAAGGTCATAATGGATAGTTATTGTGCTGGATGTAGCCACAAATTTTCATAGATCCGACACTTAATTCATAGATTAGGTAGAGAAAGATGTAGGGATGACCAGTAATGATGCTTTTATTGCTAATTATAGTCATTTTTCACAATTCAGAATGTTAGGTCATATTATAAACACAGACCACTAGTGAACTGGGTTTTTTGTATAAATATATAAAGTTGTTTGATTTGGCCTGCTTCTCTTTTTGTATCTGCTGCAGCTTGGCACCTGCCCCAAACTTTGATGTACCTGGCTATGATGAGGCTGTGACAAGTGGTCGTTATCCTGTCCGCCAGAGCAACCTGCGCCAGAGTACCTCACAGCTCCCTTCTTATGAGGACCTGGTTGCTGTAGTGGAGAATGAAGAAGGACCAGGTACTACAAGCAGTCAAAATGTTCCTTCTGGCCCTCATGTTGGTCCCTCAGCTGGAACAAATGCCCAACCGGCTCGCAGCAGCAGCCGTGCGAGTAGCATCCTCCGATCTCTCCGCGTACGCAGGATTAAATCGGAGAAGCTTCATGTCAAAGATATCCGGCTGAACATCCAGAGCCCTCCACAGGGAGGACGAGTGACCATTGAGCCCCTGACACCTCCCCCACAGTACGAAGATAAAGTGCCAGAGTTTCCCACAGAACCAGTGTGATGGAGTGAGCAGTGTATGAATATAGGCATGGTGGACATCTCTCTTCCCCTGTGCTTTTGTTGCAGTGCTTCTGGCTTTGGTACAGTAGTATAGGTCTGCTTCAAAGAATTGTTGTAATTGTGAAATGGTATGAAATTTAATACATTTGAAAGTGCTGATCTTACAAGCCCTGTACTACTACTTAGACGAAACACCTAAAGGGTATTAATTTACATCTGTGCATGTTTATTTTGATTCAAATATGTCCAACTCTTGATATTGTGTTGCTGATTTAGACTTTTCAGTGTGATTTGTGATCAGCTCAGTATGTCCTCAAAAGGAGCTTTCTTCACATGTATTCATAGTTGGATTATAGCTACCTACCGTTCTTTATACATCCTTTTAAAGTTTAATATAAAGGATAAGCTTAAACAAGTGTTAATTTGCTGAACAATGGGTGGTATTGGCATGGTTTATTTTGCATAGTGCTAGCCTGTGGCTATTTGTATTAATTGTTAGCAACATTGTTAGGATTTTGGGCAGTTATTCATTAAATGGAAAAGGGGAAGTACAGGTACCCAAGTTGTTGATAATGAACTTGGGGTGATGATCAGTCAGAACTTGAAATAATAAACATGATTTATAGTGTGGCTTTTTTTTTTTTTAAATATATAAACTAAAAGCATAAAGGATCTAAAAAGTTCAAAAGGGGAAAAAAAAACTGCTGCACCAATACACAGTTTATACAATACGCATGGTGCTAATGGCTTTAGCTCCAACTGTCATGTCTGAAGAAAATTCTTTTCAGAAAATATACAGTATGGAAGGCTCTAAGGGTGTTCAGATTTAAGGACTAAACATTGATTAGTGTTAAGCATAAAATGTGCATTTGTTGGGGGAACAAGTAGCTGTTAAAACAGACCATTATGTACAGTTCCAGTGAAAGGTTTGGACACATTCATTCATAGGGCTTTTTTTTTGGGGGGGGGGGGATTTTGACTACTTTCTACATTGTAAAACAATGCAGGCATCAAAACTATGAAATAGCATAAGGAACATTTGATGGATTTATGTGGTGTTTTTTAAAATATTTCAGATTGTTCACTCGTTATCCTGACAACAGCTTTACACTCTATTGGCATTATCTTAACCAGGTTCATGAGGTAGTCACCTGGAATGTTTTTCCAATAACAGGTGTGCCTTGTCCGATGTTAATTAGTGGGATTCTGTGCCTTCTTAATGTGTTTGAGAACATTAAATAATACAAATAGAGTAAATGGCCTGATTCGATAACTGTAGTGATCCATATAATAGCTAGAACCACTTCACGAAGTAAAGAGAAATGATGATCCATCATTACTTTAAGACAAAGTGTTCTATAATAAAATTAAAGAAAAAATATTTAAATGAATGTCAACTTTTACTGGTATGTATTAATTTTAGGCTCTAAAATTAATACATACCAGTTCTGTTCTATTTGTTCAGGACATTACAAATAGGGGATTTATGTGACTTATTTCAGAAAGCTTTATGCAAGGTTTTGGGTCCTTTCTGTAATAAAACGTATGTGTTTTTCTTTTTGAATATAGATTTCTTTTAATGATTGGCTGCCCTTACATTTTTAATGTGCTGTCTAGTTGAGTGGAGAAAACATAAAATGTTGCTCTACATGAGCCGTGTTTACTTGAGTAAAGTTTGGGGAAATTAAAAGTAATAAAAGCAAACAGAGCTTCTGTGTATGTATTTTATTTATATAATATATACATTATATACAGTTTTTTTAAATATGTATTTATATATTTATATTTACATAATTATATTCATATATAATTTTTCCCCACAACAGAGGTCTATTCACTGTGTCAAAGGCCTTAGTAAGGTCAATGAAGACCCTATAGAGGTCTTAATGTTCCCTGCATTTTTCCTGGCTCTGCCTCGCTACAAATATGTCTGTGGTGCATAGGTCTTTTCTAAACCCGCACTGGCTTTCTCGTAGTACATCTTAAGCTACAGATTTGATTAGTCTCAGCAGCAGTATCCTTGTGAGTACTTTCCCAGCACACGATAGAAGAGAGGTGCCTCTGCTGTTACTACAGTCTGCTCTATCTCCCTTCTTCTTGTAGATGCTCACAAGATCAGAGTCTTTCAATTGTTGAGGGACACATCCAGAATTCCAGGCAGCAGTGATGAATGAGTGGAGGCAGTGAACAACTGGCTCACCCCCAGCTCTCAGGATTTCTCCAGGCACTCCATCAGGTCCTGCGGCTTTGTTGTTCTTGAGAGAGTTCACTGCCTGTTGGCAGATCGTCCATCTCTGTCATTGTTGGGAGCTCTGGGATGTCCTCCAGAATGCTGTTGTCCACATCTGTATGTCTATTTAAGAGCTGTTTATAGTGCTCTGCCCAGCGAGCAAGAATGGCAGTTTTTTCAGTAATAAGCGTTGAACCATCAGCGGTCCGAACAGGGAAGTATGACCCATGTCTTGGTCCATACTCTGCTTTGAGAACGCTGTAGAAGCCCTGCTGGTTGCCACTATCTGCAAATCCCTGAACCTCTTTGGCTAAGTTTGACCACCAGTCGTTTTTCATCTTTCTAAGCTTGCGTTGAGCGTGGGACCGCAGTGCTGTTAGTTTGACACGGTTAACTGGGGTTGGGTTTCTGAGTACGGTGGCATGGGCTTTGTGCTGTTCTGTAAGGAGGGTACAGATGTCTGTTCTCTGTTTGTCAAACCAATCCCTATTATGCTTGGTACTTGTACCAAGGACTCTGCGGGCAGTGGTGATTAAGGTGCTAGCCACACTTTCCCAGGCTTCAGAGAGATGTTCCGTACTGGGAGGAGTGTCATCGAGGTTGACGGTGATACAGTGTTCAAGTTCCATTTGCAGCTTGGCGTACTTTGCCTGGTCCTTGAGTGTCTGAAGGTTGAGCCTACCAGGTCTTGAGGTACAGCGGCGCTGCTTCTGTATATGTAGTTTGAGCTGTGTATGTACCATTCTGTGATCTGTCCAGGTGTTGGTGCCTCTCATAACTCATGTGAGTTTGACATCGTGGCAATCACGTTGTCGTACAAGCATGTAGTCCAGCAGATGCCATTTCTTGGATCTAGGATGCAGCCAGGTGGTCTTGTGTAGGGTGCGCAGCTTAAACAATGAATTTGTAATGACAAGTGAGTGTTTGGAGCAGAGAGTAAGAAGATGCAGACCGTTAACATTACAGTTTCCTATGCTATGGCCACCTAGCACTCCTTTCCACAGGTGCTGACTGGTGCCGACATGTGCGTTAAAATCACCCATGATAGCTAACTTGTCTGCAGGAGGCACTGCTCTGATTGCCGCATCAAGAGAGTTGTAGAACTCATCTTTGTCTGCTTCGTTAGCCACTAGTGTGGGTGCATATACGCTGATGATTGTCAGGTATCTGTTGTTCTGGAGTGGGAGGCGTCAGGTCATCACTCTCTCACTGATTCCCTGTGGATCTGCTGGTATGGATCATAGGAGCTCTGTCCGTACTGCGATGCCAACTCCATGTAGCCTTCTGTCAGTTTCGGGTAGTCCTTTCCAAAAGAAGGTATAGCCCTTGCCCTCCTTGTTTAGGGAACCTTCGTCTACCAGCCTGGGCTCAGCCAGCACTGCAATGTCAATGCCGTATCTACAAAGTTCTGCTGCAACCAGGGCAGTTTGTTGTTCAGGACACTCGGATTGGTCTGAGTCCAGTAAGGTGCGGATATTCCAACTCACAAGTGTCAGGTCTAAAGTCTTTGTCATATTTCAGCTGCAACAACTGGAATGCCATGACGGGCAAGGAACGAACAATGTTTAGGCCGCATTTTCTAGGCCTCTCCTCTTCCTGGGGTGGACAGTGTGGTTCCTTAACAGGTCTGCCCAGTCGCTCCGGATGCTGCCTTTGGAGGCTGTTGTTCCGGTCCCAGCCAGCCAATGACCATCTACACCAGAGCCGCCACACATGCAGGGTAAGAGCTGGGAGCTCCCAGTGACATTCATCACCTGCTCCTGTCGCTCCGTCCCCATCACTGTGGGACTTGTTGAGAAGTGGCAGGAAGAGTAGAAAGTAGCATGGAGTGAAGCATGTGCAAAGGAGGTTTTAAGTGGAAGGAGGATGCACAGCGCTCAGTCCACTATCTTGGCCCCCCGTGATAGCTCCAGTGGCAAGGGAAAGACCAAGACGACTGGCTCACGATGGGGTTGCAGGGTGTCTAGTCTATGATCCTACGCTGGCACCCAAGCGCAGGTTTAACCACAGTGATGTGGCCCCTCACATGGTTTAGCCCGCCTGCTGAAGCGGTGTACTGGGGTGTGGCGCTTGGAGCCAGCATGTGAGAGATTAGGGGATGGATGAGGACCAGAGGTGCCTGTCCACCGTATGAGGTAGGGTGCAGCAGACAGGCTGCCAAAGGTCAGACCTCTACCCAGCGCCCCCTACACCTCAAACCAGAAGTGCATAGCAGTAAATAACACAAGTGTAATATACAAATATAAATGTACAGGAATTACAGGGTATGGAATGGTATAATTATGATAAATACTTACAGTATGTACAAATGTGCAATATGAATGAACTATAGTGCAATGGAATGATGTAGATATTTGCAGTATATACAAAGCACGGTATGAATAAACAGTAGTGCAAATAGTGATGGTACAGTGAAATCAGTTCAAATGAATTCAGTTTGGTTGTGTGTGTGTGTTGGGGGGAGTTCAGCAGTGAGACAGCTGAACGAAAAAAAAAAACTGTTCCTGAACCTGGTGGTTTTGGTCCGAAGGCTCCTGTAGCGCCTTCCAGAGGGCAGGAGAATGAACAGTTTGTGTGCTGGGTGGCAGGAGTCTTTATTGATGTTTATGGCTCTCCTGAGACATCACTTCCTGTAGATGTCCTCAATAGCAGGAAGTGAGGCTCTCGCAACACGCTGGGCGATTTTCACCAGCTTCTGCAGTGCCTTCCGGTCCGACACAGAGCAGTTCCCATACCAGACTGTAATCCAGTTGGTTAGAATGCTCTTGATGGTACAGTGGTGGAAGTTCACCAGGATGTCTGAAGAGAGATGGTTTTTCTTCAGCGTCCTCAAGAAAGAGACGCTAGTGAGCCTTCTTGACGAGGTTGGAGCAGTTGGTTGTCCAGGTGAGGTCCTGCAAGATGTGGCTCCCCAGGAATTTGAAGCTGGTCACACACTCCACTGCTGCACCGTTGATATGGATGGAAGTGTGTGTGTCAGCATTCCTCCTGAAGTCCACGATGACTCCTTGGTCTTATTGGTATTGAGCAGCAGGTTGTTCTCGCTGCACCATACAGCTAGGCGGTCTACCTCCTCCCTGTAGGCTGATTCATCATTGTCCTTAATGAGGCTCATCACTGTGGTGTCATCTGCAAACTTGATGATGGGGTTAGTGCAATGTACAGGTCTGCAGTCATGAGTAAAAAGGGAGTAGAGGAATGGGCTCATCACACAGCCTTGTGGTACGCCAGTGTTTAGGATGAGGGTGGAGCAGTGATGGTCTAAATGAACATGTTTGGACCTGTTGGTTAGAAAATCCAACAACCAGTTGCAGATGGGAGCACTGATGCCCAAGTCTGGGAGCTTGGTGATGAGCTTAGAGGGGATCTCATCTCATCTCATTATCTGTAGCCGCTTTATTCTGTTCTACAGGGTCGCAGGCGAGCTGGAGCCTATCCCAGCTGACTACGGGCGAAAGGCGGGGT
>JAODOM010000017.1:11283963-11293998 GCA_027576675.1 Plicofollis nella
TTTGAAGCCCTGAAAAAGGTTCTTCTATGGCATCGCCCTGAAGAACCGGTACTGGCCCCATTATTTTTTAGAGTGTAAACAATCAAAAGTCTAAAATACATCATGTGACATTTCATGATATTCCCCAGAGCTGGCATTATTAACAACTGCAAATATATTCTTCAACAGTATTCCTCTAATTGGAGACTTTCAGACACCTACATGCAAGCAAGGTTGCAGTACTCACTGTGAACACGTTCATAGACAATTGAGATTTAAAAGAACCTAAGCTCCCATTGTTGACATAAACCGTTGCCACTCTGGAAGAAGCAAATGATTTAGTAAAAAGGCTGCAAGTCCTTGGGTCAGAATGAATTCTTATATCTACTGCTACAGAAAGGAAAGTCAATGTAATAGGGTCTACCTTTGACTGAAGACTGCGTTGTTAACCAAGTAAGCCGCCCTGTATGTGCAGCTAAAGGTGTAGTTCACCGGCTGGTTCCGCACTGTGAGTGACGAATCGTTGGAGACTATCGAGTTGTAGAAAATGTACTTTGGGTCTTTGCCTCCAACATACTGATCAGAACAGAGATATGGTTTGTCACATTTCAATGAAACCACATGATTTTTGGTCATTTATCCAGCAAGATTTAAACCACAGGTTACAGTTAGGCCTGATGTAACATTGCACTTCATCTGTGCAGGTGTACATTTACATGCAGTGCAACTAATCAGCTTTTTTTTTTTTTTAGCTGAGAGCTATTCATGAAGTTATTGTAGAACGACTGGAAAGTTTCACCTCAGACATGGTAGCACAGTACGAGAGATTCTTGGGTGTGAGATCAGGAACGGTAAAGCGGTAGAAGCCAGGAGTATTGACACCCGTGTAGCACACACCACCTAAAGACAGCTGTCCTATTTCCCATCCATAAGGGCACTCGGGCACATTTGCAATGATGGCATTTGGGAAACAGGAAATCATGACATAATCTTAAAAAAAAAAAAACAGCGACAATGTATGTCAAATTGCAGCACAGTTGTAGTTCTATTAAAATGGCTGACGTTGATAGAAATATTTTTGATGGTTTGATAACTACCAGCTTTTTGTGGAGCACAAGCCCATGATACAGGGAGGAGAAAAAGAAGTGCAGCAACTAAAGCCATTTCATACACTGCAAGGAGAAAGGTATTAGGACAACATGAGCTCATTCTTAATGTTTCATTCCGATCTCAATTAGAGCTATATCACAACATAATACATAAAAAATCAAATCAAATCAAGAGTACGATACCAGTGCTGGGTCATAGAGAAAAGTCGTGCTCGGGTTCTATAACATTGTGAAGATCTCGAGCAGTCTTAATCAGTGCTGTCAGAGCACAGGGTGCAGGTGGAAATCACCTGTGCTGCCACAGGGGCTGTTTTATATTCCTACAGGCAGGCATTAATCTCACTGCATTCTGCTGTCTGCCAGTCTGCTAAGAGCATTTGGTGATAGCATTGTGAATCACGACACAAAAGCTTTCTGTGCTTGCCAGACATTGACTTTTAAATTAACAGCCTCTCAAGGGATGACCATTTTCTCTTTATCCAACATATCTTTTCTTTTGTACAACCTTTTGTATGACCTACACAATACATGATAGTTCTGATTAAACACAGTCATTTAAATCTAAGCCGGGCATTGAACATCATTTGAAAAAATCATTGCTGACTTCTAACCTTTAAGGTCTGGCGTCGACTGGCAGATCTAAGGAGTGATGGGCATCAGTGGGGTTGCAGTGGGATACCTTACACACTCACACTATGTTACATAATGGCTTTCAGACCGATGGAGGAACAGGTGCATTACTCCATTCTTAGCAATTATCCCAAGCAGACCACCTTCTCCAATGTTGCGTAAAGGAATTTAAGTGATACAGAGTCATCACTGTCACTCTTATTCAGCTTTAGATAAAAAGGATGAGGGTAATTACTGAAAGCTTTACAGAGCTCTATTATCATCGGCTTCAGACTTTATCTCAAAGAAAGGAGATGGACGAAGTAGCATCAAGCTAAACAGACATGTCATGACAATGCCATGTTGTTCAGAGATAGATAAGGTTAGATTAAGAGAGTTACATAAATATTAAATAGTTGAAATAGTGTTTCCATAGGAGTTGAGCTTTATGAAACCTATTGCAACTTAATTTAATCAAAATTGCAAAATATCCTTAAACTAAATTTAAAAATTTCCCAAACAAGTTTCAGTGTAAAGACTAAACTTTTTTCTGTCATGTTTGCAAACCGGATTCAGCTCATTTATAAATCAAAAGGTATCTGTTCTCTCCCCCCAGCATTTTTTAGATTCAACATTAGGAAAATATGCAGATTAGATTCAGTTCAGTGGCATGATTACAGTCTGAGATCACGTTTCAGACTCAGAAGAAGGCACTCTAAAAGAAGCTCTTTTTATCCTCAAACTGTACTTCTCTTTTGTATTTAAGGACAGAACTTATCCTCAGGTGACCTTTCATTATTAATAATGAAATAACAAACAATAAACAGAGTAAACAATACAGGTCACCTGACTCATATGGATAAGTTGGAGTTCATGGATAATTATTTATGCATAACAGCACTGATTATGCATATTTTATATATACATACAGTCATAGAAAATCAAGAGCATATCGTGTGTGATTATAAACACTATGTAAACAAACAATGCAGCCTGTCGTACTTCTGCAATAAATGTGAATATGATATTAATCATATAATTATAATAATTGCAAATATGACTTTGCATCACCCACAGTCTTCTATTGAATAAACATGAGAAACCCCAGACCCATGGTGCAGGGGTAAGAGGATAGTTTTGTGCACATAGGGCATGTCCAGATATCCTCCAAGCATTAGCATGAGAATGGAGAGAACTGCTGTGGCCGATACAGATCAGATCGACTCTAAAGCCGATCTCTAGAGTTTTAGATCGACTCTAAAACTCTAAAGACTCTAGCTCAGGGACAGCTAATGTTACAGTACACATCAAAACTATGTGCCTTCCAGGTGTTCAGACTACCAGAAAGTTTCCAAAAAGTTATGTAATCCCAGCACCTGGGATGGTTAGTTGTGATTAATCTGAGTAAAATGCAGCATGTATCTGAATGAATAAAAGAATTGGATTTTTAAAAAATATATATATATATTATGTAGAATAACTTGTAAAATCCCACAAAACCTTGGTTGTATCTCGCAAAGGTACATTCCCCCCCAACAATGCATAATGCCCCTTCCTGGGCTAATGTGTAACATGAATTTGTGCTAATGCAGATAGTTGATAAGTAAAAGCATCTACTGGGCTTGTCATGCCAAACAGGGGTGCAGATCCCGGGGGAGACGGGGGGGACATGACCCCCCCCCCAATTTCTGAAAAACATGAATTGTCCCTCCAAATAAAAATCCCCTAAATTATTCAAAATTGTACAAATAAATGTATTTTCAGACAAATGATTCCCTGTGCAGTACTTTTTGAATGATGTGGCGAGCCTCTACGAAGTTGTGATTTATGGTTGCATGGTGTGAGTTGCATACGGGCAAAAAAAAAAATCACTTTTGTGTCCCCCCCCAATCCTGACATCGGATCTGCACCCCTGTCTACATGCACAAGAAATAGACATTCTCTAAGCATTTCCCTCAAATTTATACACTCATTGAATTTAAAACACAGACATCAATATCGCAAAGGGGAATTTTATGCAGCTTTCCTCACTTGACATTTCTATAACATTTCAGTTATGAGAAACATTTATGAGAGAAGGGTCATTTTGTTTGCTTGTTTGTAAATTATGACCTGTAGCTTTTAACTGAAAAATGATAAACTGACAGAGCGAGTGAGAGGGGGGGAAACTCACAAACTTTTAATGACACCAAGTAATGTTTACATCAGAGACATACAAAAAAAAATAACTTAGATGAACACTATGTAAATATAAATAGAAACACCCACATTATTAATAAATAGTTATATTATTTACAGTACAACACTGTATATTGCTAAGTGACTTAAATTACTAAAATATTGAAGTAAGCAGCAAACATTCCAAGCATGAGGTACAGCAAAAGGATCCTGTTGACTTTACAGTAGAATGTGTTTTATCTTCTGACATTTACATCAGACTTCACTTATTTCAATGTAGGTTTTCATGGTTTAAAAGAAAGAGCAGAATTTACGTATCTGTTTTCCAGAAAATAAAAGCAGACATTTAATGAAAAAGAAGTGGGCCCTTCTGAAGTGAAACTGGTTTGGATAGGGCTTCGTGAGACTACATGTGTAATTTGTCCTAGGCACTCTTTCCAAGTGATGTACATATTTAAAAGTAGTGGCATTTTTGTATTTATTATTACATACAATAGCATACAATCAAACACTGAGGATAAAGATGTTTATAAAAGACTTAATAGCACATGGTGCACTGATAAATTGAGAACAGACCCAAGTTTGAATGCTAAAAAATAAGCTCACTACTCGACTGTGCTACCTGCATGGTCTTTTCACTCTACGCCATGCGTTTTTTTTTTTTTTTTAATTGTTGCTGGGGTTGTTCTATTGGATAGCCATGGGGGAAAAAATGCTGTATTCTGAGTGTATCTAGATTTCCTTTCTGAAGTTTGTTTTATTTCTTCCTACTTTTACATTTAGGTTCTAATATTTATCAAAAAAAAAGACAAAGTTAAAAAAAAAAGTTAAGTACATTATGATGGACTAGAAAATAAAACATTACTTCATGTAATAATTATAAATTTACCTGTCTGACTATAGCAGCTTTTGCATGTTAAACTTTTTTTTTATCTTAGATTTTTTTTTTATTGTTGACAATTTTACAAACACACGTGCAGTAACTGAGGTCAGTGAAAAAATACAGATTTTATGATACAGTTTAAGAATGCACCATCAAATCCAAAGACATCATAAAATCTGCATACTACATCTATCCCAAGACGATCTATCCCATCTTTCCTGTGGTCACAGTTGCTTCCAAATAATTCCATAAAAATGTGATTTGCTGAGATCACATGTTGAACTGCCACAGCCAGTCTCTGCTGAATGTGCAGTCTTGCATTTTTTGCAGCTACAGTATTGTTTGTTGAAAATAATTATTTCTTGATGAGAGATTTGTTTTTCTCTGAATAAATTTATTTCAATTAAAGGTTGGGTTTTTCCTCATTTTTCTCAGTTTGAGATGAAGCTACTTCACCAAAAGGTATACTTTTTCTAACCCTTTTCACTACTATTCACAAGGGATGCCAATAATCATGGAGGATACAGTATGTATCAACATCTACTGCCTTCCCACATTATCAGTAACAGATGCACAAGAGGAAGCCACAGTGAGAGTGTGTGGGGCAGGGTTCTTGGACACTGTGTAAGATAAATGTGTCTATAGTATTCTGCAGCTGGATGAGGTCATATTGTGAGTGTGCACATGCATGGATGGAAAGTACATATGGGGGTACAAGATGGGGTTACAAGATATTACTGATTGGAATGTAGCTATATACTAATCTACTAAATATTAAGGATAATGCATTATATACAATCTCTTGGAAAAAGATGTTATTAAAACCTGAAATCATATTCTCAACTCACCTCTGAATGAAAATTTCTTGAAGTACACTGCTTATACTGATAATGCACATTAGAGGGAATTATATGACTAAAAAATATTCATGAGATACAACCTACCTGCATTTTAGATTTTTTTTCATGCGTAGACATGAACTGAAAAGTCTGTGAGGTTACTGCTGTAAGTATTGCAAAAAAAAAAATCATATCAATAACAAGATCCATCCATCCATTATCTGTAGCCTCTTATCCTGTTTTACAGGGTTGCAGGCAAGCTGCAGCCTATCCCAGCTGACTATGGGCGAGAGGCGGGATACACCCTGGACAAGTCACCAGGTTATCATTATTATTATTATTATTTTGTTGTTGTTGTAGTACAGCATTAATCACTGTAGCCATTAGTCCCAAATCCAGGATCCCTGGTTCAATCTTAAACTTGGGTTACTGTCCGTGTGGAGTTTCTGCATGTTTTCCCCATGTCTGCATGGGTTTCCTCCAGGTTCTCTGGTCTCCTCCTACCTTCCAAAAACATGATGTTAGGTGGATTGGCTATGCTAAACTGCCCCAGTTTCACATGTCCAGTGTTCCTGGGCCAGGATCCAGAGCCACTGTGACTCTGTCCTAAAGAGGTTAATAATGAATGAGAATGTACATCCTTACAAAAAGTTTCTGTAGACATGATAGAGCAATGTTTAATGCTGAAACCCAGCAGTTCTCTTTTATGTAACTTTTGTTTATTGTAACTGCCTCTGTAATTTGCTAACGTCTACTATTGTGACTAGTTAGTGTGGAAAGTCTGAGGGTTACATTTGTGCCAAGCAAAGGGTGATATACATTCCTTCACTGTTTTCATACTTATGCTAATTCTAGTTAGCTCAGGATTCAGATGTATGGGGTGTCTGCATGACAGTCTTTTTGTTTTACTGGTCTACTTTAACACATTCTATTGAGTTTATCAAAAGCTCACCTCAGAAATCTGTCAAATTAGCGCTACTCTAGTCAGGGTGGGATAATGACTACTGATGGCATTATTATCATTGAGTAATGATCAGCATTTTAACAAGCCAAGTCAAATAAAGTTCAAATAAGCTTCAACTATAGTGTTGAAAAAGGATTTACATATATACCTAAATTCAAACGTTAGAACTGTTAGCATGTCTCAGCACAACACTATTAGGCAACAGGTCTCATCGCAGCTCTCCGACAAGCTGACCATGCAAGTTTTAATTTGGCTACAATTTTGTAAATTATGCTTGCTATGACTGTACTGGATTTTTGGTGTTAAAAATAATGTTTTACTGAATATGTTGTGAGAAGGCCAAATATATAAAGTCCAGAATTCTTATATGCAAGTCATGAAGTCTGATTATGTAACAAACTGTCAGTTGTGTACGCTTTCTAAAATAACTCTACCTGCATTATGGCAGGAGATGGACAGCAAACTATAAGATGGTCCTGCATGGCTCAAGCAGAAACTCCAGCAGCAACAGCTATGCTTTCTGTCTATCTCCATTTTTTTATCCCTTCTTTATTTCCTTTTCCCCCCCTTATTCTTGATCCCTTGCTCTCAATTACATACAGTTCGAGGGCTGTATTTCATTGAATAAGTCTCTTGAGAGTGTCATTCATCCAATAAAATAAATGATACTTTTCAGATTCAGGTGTGCATATTTCTTGGTGATTTGTAGGTTTCTTTTGCTGATTTATTGCTTCCCTCATCTTCCAATAGATCATAGAGACACCTCATGTTTCCTATGTTTCACACAGCTCAGTACTGCTTTTAGCTCTTGAACATTTGTCAAAATGCCTTAGGAGGTGCTATGAAATCCCCAGAAGAGGATTTTATTTTTCCTATGTAATAGCAGAAAATCTGTTGTTAAACACATCAGTGGGAAACTGAAGGACATAGGCAGGAGAATGCTTATGAATAGCTGAAGTGATCTCTGAAGTGGAATTTCCAAGAATGCTAGAATGCCTCATCCTTCCTTTCCTGCTTTTTGTTGATCACATTAATAATGAATGGTTTGTGTTAACAAAACAAAAGCATGAAAAGGTGTTCTGTTTTGCTTTCTAAAACACTTTGCTGCAGTTCTTCCTTAAAATAATGACTAGGGAATACAAAAGAATAAAACTGTCAAGTTCAGGCTTGTGTCCAGCTTCTACTGATGTCTCTGCTTGTTTATTTTTTTTTATTAAGCTGGTACCTAAAACACTCCACTTTCCATCCATAATTGGATCCTATTTAGCATTATATATTGTAGTGTGTTGTTTGCATGTTGAGCAGCATACCATAATGGGCAAGGGCTCATCGGCAGGCATGTCAGGGTACAGCAGGAGTGGAATGGCCCTCTAGTAAGCAGCATGGAGAGAGAAAGGTTCTGTTTTATTGGTTTCCACCCCCCCCCCCGTTGGGTACCAGAAGGACCTCCAGTGGCCCAGCCTCAGCCTAGTGTATGGTGTTGAATCCCTTTATTGTTCTCCTGTGCATTGGGGTCTCGACATGCACAGTCTTCTCGGGTGTCACAAGACATGGGGAATGGAATCACCTAGAAAAGAGTCACACATTTCATCAACAAAACCAGAAAAGGCCTCATTCTATGCTATTAAAAAAAAAACCCTGCATGAATCCAACTTCCAGTAGTAGAGCAAAATATCTTTAAGGTCAGCCATGTAACCTTCATAGAACTTTTTTTCCATTTAAAGCCCCCAAAACTGCACATTATCCACAAAGCTGTTAGGGGTGGTGGAGATATGAAGAGATAAAGATCCAAAAGTGGAACACAGACAGTAATCCAATAAATAAAGTGATTTAATCCAGGGAAAAAAAAGGGCATGGCAAAAAGGTAAACAAACAGGACAAAAACACAAATGGCAAAAATAGTCTAGGTAAAAAGAGACAAAAAAACTTGACAAAAACACGAGACAGGTAAGGACAAAAATGCTAAAGCAAAAAACCATGAACAAGAAAAAGCACTAGTGCAAAAACCCATGAACAAGAAAACAAGACAATGAACTAGAGAAATAAGCTAGAGAGAAAACCATGAACCACAATGAGGCACAGAAATGGCTAGAGTAGCAAAACAAGACATTCTAGCAAAGTCAGAGTCTGAGAATGGTGTTTAAATATCCAGCGGTGAAAATCAGGACGTGAGTTCAGGTGAGATGGAATTCCCATCCCGGTTCGGTGCTGGCATGGGAGATCCGTAATCTCCGGAGTGGATGTCCAGGGCGGAGCATGACAGAAGCATTCACACTGACCACCCAAACCTTGGTCTTGTCACTTTTCATGTAAACAGCACAGTAATACATTGTTTGTAGATCCCTCCTGTATGTCAGTTTGTACTCAGCTAAGGGAATGCCTGTCAAAGTGGACAGAGCAGGGCAGCAGCAGGTCAGGGTCTCAGGGCAAAAGAAAAAAAACAAACAAAAAAAACAACACATGTATGGGAGCAGAGGAACAAGGCCTCTCTTGTGCAGAGAGCAGTAGATGGAGGACTGGCCTCATATTGCCCTGAGAAACACCCAGGGTTGTCCTCTCAGTGTTCACATATACACTATGGGGGATTTTCCCAAGTATAAATCTGGCCCATTCATTCAGGTACATGCTCATACTCCTTGTTACAGTTCTCCAGTCATTGCATGTATGTGTGTTTGTGCAAAAATGTTTTTATTGTCCTCAAGCATCTTAACAATTGTTTAAAAAAAAAACCATAGTTCGGAAGGCCAAAACCCATTATGCACGTTCTCTGGGCTGCATGTTTGTTTTGGAGACGTAATTATCACAACCTTGGCTAATAGCAGAGACACGTCTGTGAATAATTTAAGTGAAACTATCATAATAAATAAATAAATAAATATTTGGGACTAATAGATAGATAGATATTTTAAAAAATACATGAAAAGTGTGTAATGATGACTGCTTGTTTCATGCTTTGGATGAGCCATAATGTTACTTTGTGAGGAAATTAATTTGAAAGCTAAAATCATATATAAACATAAATGTAGGGGACTTTCCTTCTCACTGGTGATAACCTGACATCTGGGTAATATAAAAATCATGCATTTCAAAAGAGTATGACAAGCACAGACACAGGAGTCAACAATGCAATCAAGGTGTACAATAAGCAGAGGTAAAAAAAAAAAAAAATCTTCAGTGACTCTTCCAAATCTAAAAGCCACTAGATGTTCTGACAACAACTAACCTTATCGTTATTGATGTCACTTAGCCTATCAGAAGTCAGGGAGATATTGTTTATAGCGTGCTTGGGAATTTTGTGAGCCACCAGGCAGGTTTTTTTTTTTGTCTTTTAGCCATAACATTGGTGGAATAAAAATGATGCTACAGAGAAAAAATTGAGATCAATTGAAGTCAAGTCGCCAAGGTACAGTGGTGCTTGAAAGTTTGTGAACCCTTTAGAATTTTCTATATTTCTGCATAAATATGACCTAAAAC
>JAODOM010000017.1:11407110-11421597 GCA_027576675.1 Plicofollis nella
GGGGAAACCAGAGCACCCAGAGGAAACCCACGCAGACACGGGGAGAACATGCAAACTCCACACAGAAAGGCCCTCGTTGGCCACTGGACTCGAACCCAGGACCTCCTTGCTATGAGGCGACAGTGCTAACTACTACAGCATGTCGTGCCACCGCTCCTAAAAGACATCTCATCTCATTATCTCTAGTCGCTTTATCCTGTTCTACAGGGTCGCAGTATGATTGTGTTCGAACTATTTCTCCTCTTATCAATAGTTTGTGTTTTTGTTCATTGTGGTTTTGTTCTTTCAATTTTTTTTTAAATGTGCTTTATAAATAGAATTATAAATTTTACTCACTTACTGGTACCACAGCATCTGCCTTAGAGGGAACTGACAGATCTGTTATGTAATAAAACCTCGAGAGCAAGCGGGTGCTTCTGCTGTTCATCAAAACGTGTTTTAGAGAATAGAAGTAGAGCAAACAACAGATGTATGCGTTTCATTTTAGGTCAGAACAGCCGAAAAGTTGTGCAGTTGAACTTTCTGGATTTTTGTTTAAAAATTTATATATGCCAGCATTTCAGTAGATGTTCATGGAATACATTTTATTTATTACCTATGCTCTTAGCTATGATCTTCCTCCCCACCATGGCTCCTCCTCACTCCCCCATCCAGTTCCAAACTCCTTCACTCTTTTGATCTAAACATACCAACAGTCTGATGGAGAATATAAAGAATCAATTTGCAAGTACAAAAGTCTCTCATTTTATACTTTTTATTTTTCTAAAACTCTTAATCTTAGAAAAGTTGCAGTTTGTATTACTAATGTATTAATCTGGATTACAGAATATAACTACTTACTTATAGCCTATATTACTGTATAGCTTACATCATAAAATATATATGTTAGCCTTAAAGATGGGATGTTGATTGTGGATTAGTGCAGATGTGTGTCGAAATTGTAACTAACACAATATTTCTGGATATTACGGAGTGTGGTGAATCAAAGAAGCAACTCTCATCTCACAGTTCGATTCAACTGAACAAGTGGAAGGATCAAAGAGTTGAATCAGTAAGGTGAGTCGCAATGCCCGTCGCTAGACTGTTGCCAGATTGCAAGAAACCCCCATTTTTATATATAGACTACATTTTTATTTTTAAATTTGAAAACGCAGCAACAATAGATGGAACTTTGTACAACCCTAATAATTCTCCCTGTTCCTGTGTGGAGTTTGCATGTTCTCCTCAGGCCTGTGTGGGTTTCCTTTGGGTGCTCCGGTTTCCTCCCACAGTCCAAAGACATGCTGATTAGGCCACCTGGCTACTCTAAATAGCCCATAGGTGTGAATGTGAGTATGAATGGTTGTTTGTCACTGTGCTAGATTGGTGACCTGCCAGGGTGTACCCCACCTCTCACCCAAAGTCAGCTGGGATTGGCTCCAGCTTCCCCCATGACCCTGACACAAGATAATAGATGGGTGGATGAAATAATGGATGATGATGATGATGATGATTAATAATAATAATAATAATAATAATAATAATAATAATACAGGTGAAAGGCGGGGTACACCCTGGACAAGTCGCCTGGTCATCACAGGGCTGACACATAGACACAGACAACCATTCACACTCACATTCACACCTACGGTCAATTTAGAGTCACCGGTTAACCTAACCTGCATGTCTTTGGACTGTGGGGGAAACCGGAGCACCCGGAGGAAATCCACGCAAACACGGGGAGAACATGCAAACTCTGCACAGAAAGGCTCTTGCCGGCCATGAGGCTCGAACCCAGACCTTCTTGCTGTGAGGTGACAGCGCGAACCACTACACCACCGTGCCGCCCCGCACAGAGTCATAAGACTTTCAATCTTTGCTGAACTGTGCAACACTGACTCAAAAGACTCTTCCTCGGCAATTTCCCACTGATACAACAGTTGGCTAAACTGAAGTGATTTTATTAACCAGGACCAGCCAAGGCAACACCTTCAGACCATGACTTAAAAGTCTCTTAACAGATCTTCAGTGTTGGCATTGTAGTTCAACTATAATTAGTTTATTAAGTTGGTCCACACTTCTGCTCACTTTACATAATACTAGCCAAACAGTTGCCTACGCTCTCTGTATATGTCTGCCATTCAGATTTATTTAGCTGGTTGTCCAGTTGTCTTATCTGCCAGTTACAGTCCCCTGTATTGGACTGTAAGTACTGAAACAGCAAAGCCAGTTCTTTAGTTTTTGCTATACACTGAAGTCATTTGGGTTTGAGATCAAAAGATGAACATGACATGGTTGATCAGAATTTCAGTTTTCATTTCCTGATATTTACATATAGATGTGTAAAACAGCTTAGAACATGGCAGCTTTTGTTTGAACCCACCCATTTTTTTAAAGTGATCAAAAATATTGGAACACATGCCTGGCAGGTGTTCTTTGTTGTTCAGCTATGCCCTTTAAGATTGATTGTTCAAACAATTAATAGTTCTAAGTGTCTACTGTTGGTTTGAGCCCTGGGTTTCACCTGAGAAGGCTGCATTTGTTATTAAAAAGGATAAACCAAAATGAAGACCAGAAAGCTGTCTATGGGAGAAAACCTAGCCATTTTGATGCTGAGAAAGAAGGAAAATTGCACAAACTTTTGACATTGCTAATACAACAATTTAGAATGTTCTTGAAAAGAAAGAAACCACCAGACATCTCAAACAGGTCAGCCAAGGAAAAGAACAGCATTTGATTGACAGAAACACTGTGAGAGCTATGAAGAAAACCCCCAAAACAGCAGTCAGTGATAATCAATAACCTCCACAAGACAGGGCTGAAGGTATCACAATCCACCTTTCAAAGAAAACATAGAGAGCAGAAATATGCAGGAAATACCACAAGATGCAAACAACTCAACAGCAGTAAGAATTGGAGAGCTAGATTATAATTCACAAAGATATACAAAGATGAGCCACAAAACTTCTGGAACCAAGATTAACGTCTACCAACATGATGGAAAGGCCAAAGTGTAGAGAAAGAAAAGATCTGCTCATGAGTCAAAACATAGGAGCTGATTGGTCAAGTCTAGTGGAGGTAGTGTCATGACATGCACTTGCATGGCTGCTTCTGGAACAGGCTTACTAATCTTTATTGATTATGTAACTCATGATGGTAGCAGCATAATTAATTCAAAAGTTTACAGAAACATTTTGTCTGCAAATTTACAGAGAAATGCATCAAATCTAATTGGGAGGAACTTCATCATGCAGCAAAACAATTAGCCAAAACACACTGGAAACACAACAGAGGACTTCTCCAGGGTAAAATGGTGGAAGGTCACTGGCCAAGTTGATCACCAAACCTTAACCTAAGTGAGCATGCATTTCACATCCTGAAAAGGAGACTGAAGGTAGAAACAGACCTTATACAGTTCCTGGGGATCACCACTAGGCGGAGACATTCTTCTTGGACAGTTTTTGCTGAGCTCCTCATTTTACCTAAAATTTTGTGAGTGGATACACCTGCTGGTCACACTCATTTGCTGAGTATTTAAACTGAGCTGAGACTGACCTCCAGTGTTCAGTCATGATCTACCTGTGTATTGGCAAGCTCCTGTGGTGGCGTCTACTCAGCCAAACTTCCTTGTTGATTATCTTTGTTGGATTACTCTTCGTAAGTAGACTTACTTCTCTCTTTGTGGACATTTCTCTCATGGACTGTATTCTCTGAACTCTTTCTATTTGTGGATTAACATGAAAGCCTTGGACCTTTATGTTTATGAACTGAACTCTTGTGTTTGGCAACTGTCTCAACTTTTGGATTCTCTCGTGTGATTTACTCCCCTGTGCTGAAGGAACATTGTAAATGCCGAATCTTAAGCCCAGCCTCTTGTGAACCGCCAATCCCTTTTACTGTTTGCTCTGTTTGAGCATATTGCCCCATGTCTACTTATTTGATTAAAAGACTGAATTATCTGACTATTGTGTCTGTGCTCATAACTACATCCTGACAGCATAACTGAGCCAAACTTGATCACAGCAGAGAGCGAGACTCCATCAGATTTTAGTGAATCATGGAACTTTGCAAGGCAAACAGGCTTTCCTTCAACACTTAAGTGATATGACTCGCATGGGGGAGGCCATTAATGAACTACATGCTTGGACCTTACTGGCATCTCTGTTTGGTCCAACCCCAGTGGCCCCTTCCCCATCAGGGGAGTCCAATCAACACTTGCCCAACCCCTGAGCAGGGAACTCTGTCTACCAGTTGCCAAGGTTTGATGGAATGCTAGAGGCATGCCAGGGCTTGGTAACACAGCATACTCTTGTCATTGAGTTGGACTCAGTTTCCCTCTGAACATGCCAAAGTGGCATACATCATCTCTCTGCTTGTTGGGAGAGCCCTAGAATGGGGCAAACTGTTCAGACAGCAAGGCCTTCATCTCATTGCTGGAGAGTGTGTTTGACCATCTAGTGAGTGGGAGAGAGGCTGTGTGACATCTCATCATGCTCAAACAAGGTCCATGTTCAGTGGTGGAATGTCATTTGAGTTCTGGACTCTGGTGACAGTCACTGGCAAGATGAGGCCCTTCTTGCCACTTTCTACCACAGCCTTGCGGACCATAAAGATGAGTTGGCTAGTTGTGACTGGGGTAATTCTGTGGAGGAGCTTATCACCATGGCCATCCATCTGGATCTATGCATGTGAAACCACCATAGGGAGAGAGGCTGAGGGGGCCTCTGCTCTTCAACACCTGCAGGATTTGACTTCCCTTCTTCCAGCCTCCCAGGAGGACATTGAGCACTGGAGGAGGAGCCCGTGCAGCTGGGTTGTTCCTGTTTTTCCCGGGAGAAGAGGCAGAGAAAGATCTGTGAGGGGAGGTATCTGTATTGCAGCACAACTGGACATCTCAGTGTTCTGAGCTCCTGGGAAAAGCTTCCACTCACCAGAGCATGGGGGAGCTCTGGTGAGTGGAGCAGTTACTTCCCTTACTCACTCATCCTGATTGGTGATGCCTATTTCCCTGAGCTGGCAGTCAACTCTGGAGCTTAAGGTTGGGCTTCTTGCCTTTGTTGATTCAGGAGTGGCAGAAAATTTCCTTGATATTACTCTAGCCCAACAGCTTAACATACCATTTTGAAGAGTGTGAAATTGCCCTGAAGGTTCAAGCCATCGATGGTCGCCCCATTGGATCAGCAAGATTGAAGTATCATACTAGTCCTTTAAAAATAACTATGGCAGACTTCCATACTGATGAGACATTTTTTCTGAATCAAGACCCCTAATGATCCTGTGATTTTAGGTTATCCTTGGCTACAAGTTGACAAACCACAATTCTCATGGGGGAAAGGTAAGCTTCTGCCAGGCACCATACCTGCTAGAGGAAGGCTGTACTCATTATCAGTACCAGAGACTAAACCTATGGAAGAATGCATCCAGGAGGCCCTGAGCAATGGATTCATCTGACCAAGCACATCTCCTGCTGGAGCTGGGTTCTTCTTTGTCACTAAGAAAGACAGGGGGTTTAGATCTTGTATTGATTACAGAGACCTCAACAAAATCACAGTGGAGAACAAATATCCATTGTCCTTAATGTCCACAGCCTTTGACAGACTCAGAGGGGCCAAGGTCTTCTCTAAGCTGGATTTGAGAAATGCTTATAATTAGATTTGTATTCACAAGGGAGATGAATAGAAAATGGTGTTCAATAACCCTAGCAGATATTATGAGTCTGTCATGCCTTTTGGTCTGTCTAGTAGTCCTGCAGTCTTCCGCGCTTTGGTAAATTATGTTTTAAGAGATGTTGAATTGTTTTTCTTTCTTTTCTTTACAAAGATGACATCCTAATCTTTTCTGAGTCTCTGCAGGATCATATCAAGCATGTCTGAGAGGTTCTTCTGCGGCTGCTTCAGAATAACTTGTATGTGAAATTGGAGAAATGTGAGTTCCACACTACCCAGACTACCTTCTTGGGGTACTGTGTCAGTCCTGATGGTATTGCCATGGATTCAGAGAAGATGAGAGCTATCACAGGGTGGCTTATCCCAACCAACCTGAAGCAGGTCCAACAATTTTTAGGATTCGTCAACTTCTACAAATGTTTCATTTGCAATTTCAGCACAGTGGCAGCCCCAATCATTGCATTCACAAAAGGGGCTCTGTCCAGGATTTTCTGGACCCCTGCAGCACAGGAAGCCTTTGAGGAATTGAAACACAGGTTCACCAATGCCCCCATCTTGGCACACCCCAACCCTGACTGACCTTTAATTGTGGAGGTGGATGCCTCTGATGTTGGAACTATCCTCTCCCAGAGGTTAGAAAGTGATGGCAAAGTACACCCTTGTGCCTTTTTCTCATTACAGTTCTCAAGGGCAGAGCAAAATTACAATGTAGGCAACCATCAACTATTGGCAGTCAAACTGGTATTGGAGGAATGGAGACAGTGGATGGATCATAAAAACTTAGAGTACATTAAGAGGCTAATCACTTGAATCCCTGCCAAGCTAGGTGGTCACTGTTTTTTGCCAGATTTAACTTTATTTTGATTTACCATCCAGGTTCCAGAAACACTAAGGTGGATGCTCTCTCACAGCAATTTGACTCCTTTGAAGAGGACCATGACCCTGAACCTATCCTTCCTTCTGTTAGCATCTTGGCCCCAGTAAGAATCACCTAGAAGAGAGGGTACATCAAGCTCAGGGGGCAACATCACCTGAAGACACTCTTGAAGGTCACGTGTTTGTTCCCCTGTCTATGTGATCTGAGGTTTTGCAGTGGGGACACAGTTCCAGATTAGTGGGCCATCCAGGAGCAGACTGAACTTTCGAGTTCATTCAGAGGTGTTTTTGGTGGCCAAAGATGACTGCAGATGTCAAGGAATTTGTGGCTGCCTGGCAGACCTGTCCCTGCCAAAAATGGTCTTGCACCACAGTACCTGTGTGAATTTCTGGTCCTTTATGACCCGCCACACCTACTTGGATCAAAAGGTGCAGGCTATCTAATGGTACCTCATATAGTGAAGGCTACATCAGGGAGCAGAGCCTTTTCTTACAAAGCCCCACAATTATGGAATAGCCTTCCAAGTAGTGTTCAGGACTTGTACACAGTGTTTAAGTCTAGGCTGAAAACATATCTTTTTAGTCAAGCCTTTTGTTTAAAGCTTTTTGTTATGAAAAGGAGTATATCTAGAGGCTTCTCAGGCATAGAGTGTTCTGAAAAACTGGGATGTATGGATGCTGTCAACCCCCACTCTCACTCATTTATTTGGGTTTGTTGACAGTGGAGTGGCTGGCTGCTTTATGTCCCAGAGCTCCCTCATGTCTGTGCTACCTTCTGGCTCTCCCTTTTAGTTATTGCTGTCATAATTAGTCTTGCTGGAGTCCCTGCTTGCAGTCAGCACAAAATGTATACTGTTCTTAACCATTAGGTGACACTGGGCATGCCTAATAACCTGTGCTTTCTCTCTGTCTCTCTCTCCCTCTCTCCATCTCTCTGTCTGTCTCTTTCTGTCAAGATACATGTCAGTCATAAGATACCAGTGATGCTGGCCTCTGCTGCTCTTTGAACCTGCCTGATCCATCCTGATGCCCTACTTCTGGCTGAAATCTCATCACATTGCTCCTGTGGAGGATGGCCTCATGTAGACAGTCGAAAGATGCACTTATAAGATGGTTCTGGGTGCTTGCAGTTTTGCTATGATGGCTGAGGATTACAATTGCCATGATATCTTTAGGACTGCAGTGATCATGAACAGTCTTGCACTTTTGTTTCCATCAATGAACAGTTGATAACTTCAACAAAATAGACCTCATGATAAAACTATAATGAATTTCCTGGTTACACAATTGTACTTTGTGAGTATATAGGACACACTGAAGTAAGTTATTTATAATTACGCTGTCTGTTATCAACCAGATGAGGATGGGTTCACTTTTGAATCTGGTTCCTCTCAAGGTTTCTTCCTCGTGTCATCTGAGGGAGTTTTTACTTGCCATCGTTGCCTCCGGCTTGCTCATCAGGGATAAGTAAATTTATCAGAAATAAAATTAGCTCACATCTTTAAAGTCTTTATTTTACTGTGAAGCTGCTTTGTGACAATGTCTGTTGTTCAAAGTACTATACAAATAAACTGACTTCACTTCACTTCACCATCCACACTAAAGACATTATTATAAAAATATCAAATCACTGTTCAAATTCCAAATTTTATATAGATTTGCATGCATGTCAAATGGCAGTGAGGAAACTGAAAATGACCTTACATAGTCTGGCTTATACAAGGAAAGAGAGGTTCACCTGGTTCACATCAACTGCTGTTTACAGAAACAAAGGGGATTTTTAGTGAATTTAATATACAGCTTTGTCAGCTTGCCAATAGATGTATCCCAGGGCCCCAGGAAAGGCACATTATTGACTGTGTCAGGGGAAAAAAATAACACACACACACTCGACCCACAATCACACACAAAAAGACAACAAAGACAATGCCTGCCTCCTGATTGACTAAACTCTTCATTTCTGTATTGTTAATTTGAGACACATCTGCCAGAAAGAAAGAATGGGTGCTCTATTGGGCTGTAATTTTTTTATAGCTCAATAAAGGGGGGGGGGAGCTTTGAACTTGGCTCCTCATTCTGTATAGACTATAATTGTTACACTTGAGTAGCTATGAAATTCTTTAAGCTGGCTTAAATCCCCTCCTAATCCTCAGGGCAAAAGGGCAAATTGGGAGACCGCACACATACAGAGAGGACCTTGGACTATGGCATGAATAGCATGAACACCACTGAGGCTGCATGTAAAAATCATTTTGCACTAATATCCTTGTATAATATCTTATAACATTAACAGTTAAAGTGGAAATCACCAAATTACCAAATTTCTCATCCATACCTGTCTATAAATCTCCTCATGGGCTCCATAAGCACCACCCCATGAGGTGCATGACTGAAAGGTGGGCTCCGTGTCAGCCTATAATGCAGGGGTTGGCATGCCTGACAGAGTATATGCCCTGGTTTGGAGGCCATCAGTGTGGCATCGATCTCCAGGTGTTGATCTATTATGAAGAACTGAACGCCATACACTTCCTCATCCACAGCCAGCTTCAATGTCAGTGGCATGTCACAGAAGATGCTCTGTGGACCCAGAGACACATTGTTGCCACTCAGTGTCAGTAGCAGGATGTTGTGGATGGCAGCCAGGTCATTCTCTTCTGCTGAGAAGAACGTGACCCAGACAGTGAGCGAATCTGGCACAAGTGGATAGGTGAAGTTCAGGTGGAGCATGCAGCCTTGTGGAGGGCACGAAGCAGAGCCCACACTGCTGGAGTCAAGGCCAGCATGGGGACTCCAGGTATGCACACTGGGTTCACACACCTGCTCCACATCTGGTGAACCTGTAGAATAAAGTCAGATGACACACAACGTCAAATGTATTGAAAGCTTTACCTTTGATACCTTAGAACCCTTAAATTCTTCAAAGTAATAACAGGCAAATAATTTGTCACAATCCAGCTCTGAGTGAAAACTACTCTGTACTTTTCTATCTACAGTCCATTTTAACACTATAGTTATTTTAATCTGACCTATTTCCTTCACCTACTAAATGGATAATCACTGCTAACATATCAAATTATTGTATTGTTATTGATCACAGAATCACAAAGTACAAAAATGATTGCTCTAATTAGCTGCATGTAAGATGATGTAGTAAATCCCTAGCACAACATATTTTAGCTTTTATTACACTGTGTGAAATTTTGATTACTATATGCTAAAACAAATTTTAATTCAGTCTGTCTAGTCAGAATTTCCTTTTTGATCTTATTCAGGATACAATATTTTCCTCCATCTTCCTATTCACCAGAAGACTAGATTGGAATAGTATGTGGTGAAGAAAACCTCAAGGAAAGAAATCTGATAAACAAACTAACTGAGACAAAGCAAATCATGTCCTTTCATGAGACAGCAGGAGGTCTTTTGGGTGAATTTGGCCCTCAGCCCAGTTATTCTTTCAGGAGCCATCAAGAGGCCATTGTGAGGTGGCTAAAGGGGAAGGATGCAAAATGAAGGAAAGTTTAACTCAGAGGCCCCAATGAGGAATGAGAGTAAAAGAAGATCAATGGGACCTATAGCAGTGAAGGATCTAATGCTCACAATCACGTCATTATTAAAGGATGGGGTAAAAGCCATGGTAACTTGTTTGTACATAGAGTGTCATTATCTTTTTTTTTTTTTTAGCTTGCAAAGTTTGCTGATGTTTAGTGCTATATATGGTAAGAAAATGTAAACAGCTATGGCTGTAGAGTAACCAAGTTTTTCAATTTGTTAAAAGACCAATCACAATTTAAATCATCTTCCAAATAAAAATTCAGGATTCTGCTGCATCCTTTCAGTGGCTTTTACTGGCAGACATGCAAGAGCATATTTCAGCTTCAAAAATATTTCTGTAACATTTTCCCTCTGTCAATAAACCTGCTGAGAATGCCATGACGACAAACATGGACTCCCTGAACTACAGTTCCCAAGACCCACAGTGCCCTCTGTCTCCCGATTATTAATCACAGCTGTCACGCATCTTCCCAATTACCTCTTCCCCTGTTTAAGCCACTCTCTCACGCTACTCCAGTGCGAAGTATTGTTCTGCTCTCACAGTTCATGCCAAGCCTTGTATCTTTCTGACTGTCTTTCATATTTCTGACTTCCGCTTATCCTCTCACATTTTCGCTTTGTCTCCCCTTTATTACATTGTTCACTGATCGCCAGACCCATGCTAGTTTACTGACCACGATTCCTGTCTCTTGGCTTTGCTTACTGTTTGCATCCCATTCTTTTCTGCATATACATCCTTAAGTGCCTACAGGATACTTCGCCTCCATGGATGTAGCGGAAGAGGTGAAGCAGACGGCTCTTAACACCCAGGGATGACTTCTGGGAGAACATCAGCAGATGCTAGCAGACCTGAACACTTGTATGGCTCAGCTAGCTACAGTGATGTCGCAGGCCCTTCTAACTCGTCCCGAGTTTTCCGCAAGCCCCGCACTGCAACTTCCTGTTACAGAGAGGTTCACTGGAGACGCGCTCGCTTGTAAAGGTTTCTTACTTTAGTGTTCCATGTATTTTGCTACAATGCCTCACCTTTCTAAAGAGCACAAGCTCACCAAGTTCCTTTCTTTCCTCACTGTTAAAGCACTCCGGTGGGCCAGCACAGTTGGAACCAGGGCGGTGAACAGACTAAATCCTATGAACTCTTCCTCTCTCAGTTCAAGAGGGTATTCAATCACGAACCAGAAGGAAATGAAGTAGGTGAGAGCTTACTTACCATTTCACAAGGCTCCAGAAGTGTAGCTAAGTACGCCCTAGACTTCAGAACACTAGTGGCAGCCAGCGGGTGGAATGATCCAGCTCTTAAGGCAGTTTTTCGCCAAGGTCTGTGCCCCGAGATTCTAAGCAAGCTCGCCTGCAGAGATGAACAGTGCACTCTGGACTCTCTTATCAACCTAGCCATCCATCTCGATCATCTGTTGGCCCACCAACCCTCCATTCAGGATAGTAGCAAACAGGTCCTCACCCCTGATGACAGTGCATCCATGGAAGTGTTACGTGCCTGGTTAACATGCACTGAGCATTTAAGGAGGAGGAAGGAGGGGTTGTATTTCTACTGTGGAAGTGCCAAACATCAGCTCAACCATTGTCCCATCCGTCCATCCCATGCAGCTCCTGCCGAAGTCCCAGCATGCAATGTGAGTCCAGTAAGAAAGTTCAGTTCCAAATTGTTCAAGGTTCCAGTGTTGTTAAAGTTGGCAGATGTCACACACATCCTTTCTGCATTTATCGATTCAGGGGCAGAAAGCAACTTCATCAGCAGCTCTGTCACTCAGAGGTTCAACCTTCCAACAACCCTCTCCAAAGCGCACTCAGCATTCAAATCATTGACGGAGGGTCCATAGGAGAAGGTTATATCACAGTGTGTACAACTCCTATTCATATCCAAGTTGGTGCACTACATTCAGAGTTCATCTCCCTCTATGTCACCGCTACTGTAAGTCATGACATCATTCTTAGCTATCCTTGGCTACAACTTCATGACCCCTTGATTTCATGGCAGAACAAGGAGATTCTCCAGAGGACCCCTACATGCTTTTAAAGTTGCATTTCTCATCCTCAAGTCAACATCTCGTCTACCTCTGTGGAGAGCCCGCAGCCAGACTCTCTAGAGTGGACAATGTTCTGGAGTGTTATTTAGGCCTCAAGGAGGTATTCAGCAAGGGAAAGGCTTGTGGGCTACCACCTTATCGACCCTACAACTGTGCAGTTGATCTGCTGCCGGGCATGTCACCACCATGAGGTCATATATACCCACTCTCCCAAAAGGAGCATGCGGCTATGGAATGAGTGGAAGACCGCCTTCAGCACTACCGCCAGCCATTTTGAGTACCGCGTAATGCCATATGGCTTTTCTTCGGTGCTTAGCGTGTTCCAATACCTGATTAATGATGTGCTATGGGACATGCTAGGTAAGTATGCCATCACCTATATAGATGACATTCTCATCTACTCCCCAGATGAAGGAACTCACAAGGATCATGTAAGAGCAGTTCTCCAATGCCTACTACAGAACCACCTCTATGTCAAAGCAGAGAAATGTGAGTTCCATCAAAGTCGCATCTCCTTCTTAGGGTATGTTATCAGTGCTGAAGGCATCAGCATGGGCTCATCCAAGGTAACTGCAGTCACCTCTTGGCCTACACCCATGTCTATAAAGGACCTTCAATGCTTCTTGGGCTTTGCCAACTTCTATCGCCGTTTTATTAGAAGTTTCAGCACGATCACCACTCCCTTAACAGCCCTAATAAAGAAGGGACCTAGGCACCTCAAGTGGAACCCTGTGGCAGAAGAAGCATTTACTCATCTTAAACAAGCATTCACATCCGCTCCAGTTTTACAGCACCCTGATCCATCCAAACCCTTCACTCTAGAGGTCGATGTCTCTGATACAGGAGTTGGAGCAGTACTCTCACAGTGTTTTGGGGAGAAACAGAAGCTCCATCCTGTAGCATTTTTCTCTAAAAAGCTCTCATCTGCAGAGAGAAACTATGATGAGGGCAACAAAGAACTTCTCGTCATCAAGCTAGCCCTGGAGGAGTGGTGACATTGACTAGAAGGAGCCACAGACCATTGTGTCATCCTCACGGACCACAAAAACTTAGAATATCTCCACAAAGCTAAGAGGTTAAATCCTCGCCAGGCCAGGTGGGCTCTCTTCTTCACTTGCTTCGATTTCACCATTTCATTCCATCCAGGCTCCAAGAACACCAAAGCGGATGCCCTATCTCGAGTCTATGCACCGTCACACCAAGATTCTGTCACCCATCCCATTCTTCCACCCAAGTGCTTCATACAGTCGATCACCTGGGACCTTGACAAGGAAATAAGGAACTCTCAACCCCAGACTCTCCCAACAATCTCCCACCTGGTTTACTATATGTGCCAAAATGCTTTAGAGGCAGACTCATCATTCGGGCTCATGCTTCCCCCACCCCAGGACAACCTGGCAGTCAATGTACTTATCTTACTGTATGTTGAGAAACAAGTACTGGTAGAAGAACATGCTGACTGAAATTAATCAGCATATTGCCTCATGCTCTGTCTGTGCCCAAGCTAAGGTTCCTAGAACCCCCCCCCCCCCCAGCTGGGAAACTTTGTCCTCTCCCTGTGCCTCAAAGACCCTGGTCCCACATAGCCATTGATTTCATCACTGATCTCCCTCCCTCACAAGGCAATACCACCATAATGGTAACCATTGACTGCTTCTCTCAGGCTCTTAAACTCATTCCATTACCTGGTATCCCCACAGCCTCCCAAACAGCAGAACTATTGTTCCAACAGTTCTTCAGATACTATGGCCTCCTGGAGAACATAGTCAGCAACCAGAGCTCTCAGTTTGTTTCACGCTTCTGGACTTGCTTCATAGAAAGACTGGGAGTTTCTGTGAGCCTCACGTCTGGATACCACCCTCAGTCGAATGGCCAAGTAGAGAGGGCTAATCAAGAAATAGTCTGTTTCTTAAGAATCTTCTGCATGCATAACCAGGGGGACTGGGCACGTTTCCTTCCATGGGCCGAGTATGCACAAAACTCTCAGACATTCTGCAACTCAATTAACACCATTTCAGTGCATGCTAGGCTACCAGCCACCCCTGTTCCCTTGGGATGACACGCCAACCCAAGTACAAGCCATAGATGAATGGTTTTCATGTAGCCAGACTATATGGGAGGAGGTACATCAATGGCTTGAGAGGGTCAATGACAAGTATAACAATTATGCTGATAAACATAGAGCAGGCAACCCAGACTTTTTCCCGGGAAACAGAGTATGGAGGGCGGCACGGTGGTGTAGTGGTTAGCGCTGTCGCCTCACAGCAAGAAGGTCCTGGGTTCGAGCCCCGGGGCCGGCGAGGGCCTTTCTGTGCGGAGTTTGCATGTTCTCCCCGTGTCCGCGTGGGTTTCCTCCGGGTGCTCCGGTT
>JAODOM010000017.1:12141699-12152334 GCA_027576675.1 Plicofollis nella
CTCAAATATTTAATGATTGGTCCACAGTAAGTTACAGAAACATTGTAGGACATGGTTAGAGAGAAAATACACCAATGAAGACATTTTTAGTGAAACATTAGCGTGGGACTTTGGAAACGCAGACATTGTGGTGACATTTGAAGACTCGTCTACCATTTGGACAAATGTTTACCACATTTTCTTTAACGAAGAATAATTGACTGTCAATAAACAGTCAATAATAAATAGTTACAATAATAATAAATAGTTACAATTTACTACATTGTTATACCTTTTAGCCTATCAAACTATTAATTTCTTGAATCAGTATATTATTAACCGGTTTATTAATTTATAGAGAGGACTGAGTTAAACGTTAATTTTAGTTGATGTTTAGTGAAACATTAAGTTTGTTAAAAGGTAAATATTGATCATGGGCTGATCAAACACATTAAGATCCCTGGTGTTGTATGGAGACAAACTATTACGAAACACTAATCAGCAGAGGTCACTAGTTTAAAAGGATTATGAACCTTGCACTGCCCTCTGTTGGCTAATTTATGTCTTGTCTTATCACCCTGGAGAATTATCATTTGGTCATAAATGAGTATTTGTCAGTGTCCAAAGACAGAGCATGGACAATTAAACACAATTAAAGCACACTGATAATTACAGCCATTTTTCCCTTTTTAATTATCTGTATCTTTGTCTTTTTGTCATTTGTCTGCTGCTCAGTTCATCTTTGCCTGTTAATGCCTGTGATCAGAATAAAGCAGATGTAGTCAGTGTGTGCAGCTTGTGAATTATTCACATCGTTTTACTACGAACACTGAAAAAGCAATGGTTTATATAAGGCAATGGCCTTATAGCATCAAAAACGATTTATTCATCCACATGTATTTTAACCATAATCTAAAACAAGCTGCTGGAGGTCCTACTATGTTTCAAAACGTTAAGAATATCACCTTGGATGTTAGAATTTATGTAATGCATGGAAAAATACACGTATAGTCAGAGAGACTCATGAATATTTAATAAGCTGCGCGGTGGGCGTGGACAGTGGACCAATGAGAAGCTCGGCTGAGTCTCTGCAGTTCTAGTTATTCGAACAGAGAAGGCGAACCGAGCGGACAGGCTTCAGCAAATCCGAACAGCGAGCATCCCGCACAGCACCACCGGCTTTATAGTGAAGGGAAAGATCAGCGGGCATGTCCGGAGCGGCTCTGTCCTCAGCCGGGGCTCAAATGCACCACCATACTTTGATGGGCAACACTGGGTTGCAGATTCGTGCCGCGCCGGAGTGCGTATAATGAAGGATCTGAAGAGGAAGGAAGGCGCGCAAAGATGTCGTTGCCCTTGCTGAAGATCGGTGTTGTGCTCAGCACCATGGCCATGATCACTAACTGGATGTCGCAGACTCTGCCCTCGCTCGTGGGCCTGAACTCCACCAGGCTGATGGCGGCTCCGCCTGCGGGAGCGGACCGGAGCACGGCTGTGAGTTACCGAGCTTTACATCACGCTCCACACATCTGAGCGCAGGAGACTCATGCCTTACGATCACAAGACCATATGTGCAGAGGGAAGTGCTAATTACAGAAATACCCTGTTTGGAAACATGATTGGAATACCTAATTCAGTTAATTAAGTGTGATTTATTGAATGGATCAGTTTATTGGTTCCCCATGAAAGGCTGTCAAATACAGTTGCTTAATTTATCACTAGAGTAATTTTCATCACTGTGTTTTTCTTTCTTTGAATATATTTGACAAGCCACAACACCTATTAGTGTTTTGTTGTTGTTGTTGTTGTTGTTGTTGTTGTTTTTTATGAATAAAATTTTTAAAATCTCACCTACTATTTTGGTTGGATATTGTAACTTATGAGATCTCATTCTAGTTATGGTGTTTAAATTTGTAAGTACACCCATACAGAATTAAATAATCAAGAACAGACATGTTCAACATGTGAACTGCTAGAAAATCATGATGAGCTGGTTAATGAGCTGTTCTAATTTGCAATCCTCCTTGACAAAAATATAATTGGATTTCTTTTTCAAAAACAGGCAATATGGTTCTTGTAAATAGTGCCACCAAATGTGTCGGGCAAAATTACTTGGAGAGTACAATTGCTATTTTCTGATTATTAGTGAATGAGAAAAAAAATGAAGGGTGGAGAACTCCCTTTAAATGTTTGCCTAAATGCGCTATCCTTTCAAAAGTCAGCACAAATGTGCTTTTTCAAAGGAAGTTGATTTCCTTTACAGGTCAATTTAAATGGATTATTACTGGGTTACTCTAGCCATTTTTATTCCATTTTTTTAGATTTAAGATTGCAGCTTCAAAGATATTTGAAACATAATTCCATTTAATAAACTCAATATTCAGTTATTAATCTGAATTTTAAAATGCTGAACTTTTGGTTTGATAAAATTCTCTTGTCATGGTAAATGGAATTATTGGTAATTGTGTGTTGCTGAAATCCAGACGACTGTTTCACATGAAGATCATGAAAGGAATGTTTCAATCATAAAATTCTTTTTGAAAAAAAAAGTGACTATGGATTAACACATCATATGTGAAAACTCCTGAACCTGGCAGCTGTGAGCTGTATATGTGTGAGAGCCCTTCATTTGTACATGCAGTTCTCTGGGGAAAATGTGTTCAGTTTGTGTGAATGCATCATCAGTTGCACAAGCTCAGCATGATGACATAAGTGAAATGTCTTGCTGTGTTCTTTGTAGGAGGATAGATTAGTTCAGAGACACAGAAAAATGTAAAAATAATTAGGATTTGCAGGGAACCAAATGTACCTGGAGTATTGCTGTGTCCCCTTTTAAAGAAGTAAAATGTCAGGATCAGACACAGATCCTCTAGTGTGACTCTGGAATCTCTCTCACTGACCTCGTCTGTCTGTCTGTTATCTGCTATGGCCAGGTGCTGCCTGCGAACCCTGAGGAGTCGTGGCAGGTGTACAGCTCAGCACAGGACAGTGAGGGCAGGTGTGTGTGCACCGTGGTGGCTCCTCAGCAGACCATGTGCTCGCGGGATGCCAGAACTAAGCAGCTGAGACAACTCCTTGAAAAAGTAACCTTTACATTCATAATCAATATAGCAAGCACACACACACTCAAGCATACACATATTAGATCTTCTTGCACAAATTTATCTCAGATGACCTTCTAGTACTTGCTTATTATGTAAAGCACTATAAATATTTTGATGAGAACCTCAGACTTGGCACTGCTCCCAGGTACAAAATGTTCCCCCGATGTTCATGGTCCTTGCTAATTTTCCCATTTCTTTCCATCATTACACCAGGTACAGAACATGACCCAGTCAATCCAGACTTTGGATGAGAGGACACAGAAAGACCTGCAGTACGTCCATCGAATGGAGGTGCAGCTGCGTGGCCTGGAGACTAAATTCAAGCAGGTGGAGGAGAACCACAAGCAAAATATTGCTAAGCAATACAAGGTATGGCAAGACAATGTGTGAATCCATTTTAGCCTGACAGATGTCTGCATTTTAACAGCCTTCAACCCTGCTTTAATTTGCTTTATTGCTAAATAACTTTGATTAATGTGCTTAAGATTAATTGGTTGGAAAAAAAAATCAAGCAGGGACAGAAAATGTTTAGCTTCACCAGTTTCCTGGACCACAAATTTAAAATGTAGTCCTAATAATTAAACTGCATGAAAGGCCTGCTCATTTTTATTCAAATATCATCATAATCCTCAAACTTTGACCTTTAACATGTTGTTTATGTCTGCATGTACAGAGCATGTACAAATGTGGTATTTTAGTTACAGAATGAATTACTTATTTAAGTGTAGAATGAATTATGAAAGAAATATGTACTTCTCCTAAGAAGTCCTTTGTGTCCTCCATAGTGCCTTATGAATCTTTAATTAGACTTTAATCCTCTTTAAATATTAGTGTTATTTATAGCTTCGCTGGCTATGTTTGACGTAGTAATTATTTTAATTAATTACCACAGTCATTATCACAATTATTTGCACAGTTGCACAGCGATTCCTGTTGTGTCTATTTGCATGCTGCATCTTTCACCCATTTTTATGTTAATGTGTCATCTTGTGAATGCACCTGTATCTGGGTATAGTGTGTGTTTATGTTCCAGACAGGCTAGCGAGTTAGCTATTCAACAGTTTCTCATTTTCTTGCTTGCAGGGCTAAAATTATGAATTATGAATATCAAAGCTGCAGAGACTGAAGAGCAAGTTCAATCCCATTGTAATCCCGAGCTGGTCTACTGAACCTTTGCACCATTTAGTTTATTTTAAGCCAATAAGCACTTTTAAAGCTCCATGTTGCGCTCTTTCTGTGCATGCCATTGTAGAAGCATTCCATTACTAGATATTTATTTATGTTATGGTGAATTTCTTCCGTGTCTTTCCTCATTCAGGTTTGTTAATGCACATTTTGTTACCGGGGGAACAAAGTAACAAGTAAACAATGTTGTATGTGATGCACAGCATGTAATCACTTAAGACATTGCATTTTAAACATTGAAAAATAAAGGAGTTTTGCCAATTGTTCTTTGTGTACTGAGGAGTTGTTTTATGATTCTTTCGATATATCATATCCCACATCTGTGTTAGGCACACATTGCACTCAGGCTAGGCTAGACAGAGAGGGCATGTTAGGGCCAGATAGGTGTTTGGACAGGACGGTTGCACACATGCCTACTGAACCAAGCCTATTTTAACCTTACAGGCCATAAAAGCGAAAATGGAGGAACTTAGGCCAATGATACCAGTGTTGGAGGAATACAAGGCCGATGCAAAATTGGTATTGCAGTTTAAAGAGGAAGTCAAGAATCTGACGTCAGTGCTAAGCGAGCTGCAGGAGGAGATCGGAGCCTTTGACTACGAGGAGCTCCACAACAGGGTGTCAAATCTTGAGGAGAGGCTTCGTGCATGCATGCAAAAATTAGGTAGGCTGAGTTTGAGCACTAACATCAACACCCTCTCGCTAAACTCACTTTAGTCAGCTATATAATCTGTTGGGCTCACATTAGTCAAATATATTTGCACAGATCGATGTTACTGAGCTTTTAAACACACACAGATGCACAAACGCACATTTCAGTATGCATGTAGAGAGCACATGCTAAGCAGGATACTTGCTGACTGTTAACATGGTGAAGATGGATTCAGATTAATACTAACAAGCCAAGTACATACAGGTAAGTTTAAATGCTTTTTGAACAGAATAGAAACAGTAGTTATAACGAATATGTAGCAAGCAAATACCATGATTGAGTAACATGGTGATGCAAAAGCTGTTGCCGTTCACTGCTAAATATAATACCTTTTGCCATGGGTACAATAGGATTTTAGGAGACATATAGCATTATTTAACATGTCATAAGTGTACAAGAGCTTAAATTTAAAAAAGAGCTATTTTCATGATACGTGAATAACTTTGTCATCCTCGAGCTCAGGCAGTCTTTGAGATGATGGAGCCCTTTTTGATACATAGCATGAACTGATGAGCATCAATCTGCCATAATGAATAAGTCAATGACTTCTAGATATATAACCTTAATGCAGCTGGGGGAGGATGGATCAGGTGGTGCTGTTAGACACAGACAGATCCTCCATTTCAGTAAACTGCTCTGGGAATATGGGATTCATTTAAAAGCAAATAGGACATTTTCACAGAAGTACAAAGAAAAAAAAACAATGTCATAAATAAATAAAGGGCTCTGAGGCCATAACCTTAATGCAGTTGAGGATGGATCACATAGTGCAGTAAGACATGGGCAGATTCTCCAGTTAACACAAATTGTTCTGGGAATACAAAATTAATCTAAAAAAATAAATAGGAATTTTCCACAAAATTACAAAGAAAAAAGAATGGAAGAGGAATTCATCTTGTACAGTTTCCCCTGTGAAATATGGTGGTTAATGATATATTTCAGTTATATTCCATGGCCTGTAAAATCTTGAATGGGCTTCATGCTTATGTTTCCTTTTGGGTCAAAAGCTACATCAAGCGGTAAAGATAATCATTTAGAAATAGAAGCAGGATTTAAAGAGTGACAGATTATTGCCCTTGGTATAGTACATCCTGCCTGCAGGAACTGGTCATGGGTCATTATGTTAAAGAAAGGATAATCGTTGCCTGTTCTCTTAAAACTAAAGCCTGAGGTATGACCTTAATGCATAACTCTCTCTCTCTCACACACACACACACACACACACACAGTCTATCTATCTATCTATCTATCTATCTATCTATCTATCTATCTATCTATCTATCTATCTATCTACAGTGGCCTCCATGATTATTGGCACCCCTTGTGAAAATTAATAAAAAGGGTTAGGAAAAAAATCCACCTTTTGGTGTAGTAGCTTCATCTCACACTGAAAAAAAAGAGAAAAATACAACCTTTAATTGAAATGCATTTATTCAGAGAAAAGAAATATCTCATCAAGAAATAATCATTTTCAACAAAAACACATGTGCCACTATTATTTTGTACTTTGTACAACCTCCCTTTGCCAGTAAAACAGCATCGAGTCTTCTCCTATAACATTCTATAAGGTTGGAGACAGAGCAGGACATCTGAGACCATTCCTCTTTATACAGTCTCTCCAGATCATCCAAGATCCTCAGCCCTCTCTTGTGCTCTTTCCTCTTCAGCTCACCCACTCCACAGGTTTTCAATGGGGTTCAAGTCAGGGGACTGAGATGGCCATGGCAGAAGCTTTATTCCTGTGGTCAGTGAACCATTTTTGTGTTGTCAGGAGCAGCAAGCCAATCAAGATACAGGAAATCTATCAACAAGTCTACATCAGGCTGACCTTTGACACTGCCCACAAAATGGCAATTTGGCTGTACCCTTAAGTGAGCGGGAATACAAAAGAATTTTGAAGCACTGCTTTACGCAACATGGTATAACAATACAGGGTAGTCAAAATACATTTGTGCAAAATGTGTAATATTTCTAGCCTCTGTTTATTTTTCACTGTGGGTACCCTTTGACATCCTCCTCACTGGATGTGGGGACAAAATAAACTTGAGTCCTCTTCCAGGCCAGTTTCTATCAGTTCCAATTGGTATCCACTTTTTTATTATTGCCCTAACAGTAGAAATGGACATTTTCAGGTGAGTAGGTCTTTTTTTATTTTTATAACCATTCTCTGACTTATGAAGGTCAACACACTTCTCCTTATTTGGTTTATGTGTTTCTTAACTTTTCCATGTTGATGGATGACTAAAGGACTTTGGCTTCTGTGTCACCTCATATTTGTACCCCAGTTAATCAGGAATTCATGGATTTCAGCTTGAAAGTTCCTACACGCTCCAAGCAACTTAAAACTGTACAATTTAAATGGGAAACATGCTTCAGCTACATTGTCTTCACTATAATTTCCAGGAGTGCCAGTTTTCATAATTTCCAGGGGTTCTATAATTTCCAGGGTTTCCAGGGGTGCCAGTGGCACGTGTTTTTGTTGGAAACAATTATTTCTTGATGAGGGATTTGTTTTTCTCTGAATAAATGTGTTTCAATTAAAGGTTGGATTTTTTTTCATTGTGAGATGAAGCGATTTCACCAAAAGTTCTATTTTTTTTCTAAACCTCTTTACTAATCTTTACAAGGGGTGCCAATAATCATGGAGGGCGTGTGTGTGTGTGTGTGTGTGTGTGTGTGTGTGTGTGTGTGTATACATATATATATATAAACTGTGTTTCTTGGGTACAGTGTAATTTATTTCACTGTGTATTTATGTACTTATTTTGGATATGACAGTCTGTATGTGTTTCTGTATCATATGATTAATTAAATAGGTCACTGAAATGCACAAGCTTTTCTTTAATTATTTTGTTTTGATTCAAAAACAAATCTTCTGGTCATGTTTTATACAAGCCATCAAAATTTCCCACTCAATCACGGATGCCCATAAAGACCTCTCAGTAGATATTTCAGTGCATTTTCACCCATATCCATTTTCACTGGATGTTTACCAAATGTTCTTAGCATTACAAGTAGTCTTGATTCTTGCTTCTTGTGTTTGAAACTGCTCTAAGGAACCATATCAACTATAACTTATCAAGGCTATAGGGGCCTTTCACTGATGTCATAGATTTTTTTGTTTTTTACACAGCATCTGCGATATTGCTGGGCAAACAAAGAAACATAACCATGAAAGTTAATAATAAGAATCAAGGCCACTGCTGTCAGTGCAATCTTTCTGAAATGAGTAAAAATTTGTATTATACCAGCAGATCGTGTCCATCCAAAAGCTGAAACATGCAGGCATCACAGATCCATATAATTTAACCACAAATTTATTTATTTATTATTTATTCTGCACACTGCTCTCTTTGTGTGTGTGTGTGTGTGTGTGTGTGTGTGTGTGTGTGTGTCACTTGTGTGCATGTGCATGTGTTCACTGCTTCAAATGGGTTAAATGCAGAGGAGGAATTTCGCTGTGCTTCAGTGTACATGTAGCAGAAAATAAAGGCAACTTCTTTTTAATTTACCCACAAATATATTTATTCCACTTGAAAAGTGTATGGCAAACCAGCTACTGGATTTGGGATACTATGACGTCCCGAACTATTTAGTATTTGGGACTTCTAAAGGCATCGGACAGATGCTCGCATTCACTTGTGCCTGGTTGTTGTCAAAAACAAAGCTTGCCTGGCAACATGGCAGCATAAACAAATCCACAGTTATGATGACATCATGTAAAAGGCCACATAGTTCAAATTAAATTCCAACAATCAATTGTTTACACAGTATTCTGAAACAAGCAGAAATATGTTGAGAGCTTATTTTCTTATGTTGTCAACTTCTGAATTACAACCTGCATGCCACAACTTTTCTTTTTAAATGATGCCTGACAAATACTGTATGCTTAGTATAAATATGCAGCAACATAGAAATCTGAACTATTTTAAAGGCCCATTAATCCCTCCCATTTTCCAGAGGCTTTCTGTCACACAAAATGCACACAGTGTCACACAAACTCTCAGCACCTGTCAGAATTCCAACAGAAGAAATCAATTTGGAATTCCAGCAGAAGAATTGAATGACTGAGAAGTTACAGGTTTGTGATTGCCTCAACCATTCAGCCCATAGCTAATCAAGATAAGGCAGGCATTTTTCCTCTTTTGTCTGTTTGGCATATTTCGATTGACCCCAAGGTGGCATTCGGAGATAGTAACAGCAATCATTTGATCTCTCTTCAGAATGATTATACTTCTGGTGGATGATCACTGAAGTTAAAAAAAAAAAAAAAGCCAAGACACTTACAGAAGAAATATAAATACAGCCCTTTTCTTGGTTGAATGTCCCATTTAATAAGGTTGAGTGAAGCTTTAAATTAACAGATTTCACTACATTTCCTTGACTGAAGTATGTATATACACTCACCTGCAACTTTACAGTAGTGCAGTACAGGCATTTAGTAGACACTCTTATCCAGAGTGACATACAATATACTCAGAGCAGCCTGGGGAGTAGGTGTTTTGCTCAATAGCACTTCAGCCATTCCTGCTGGCCCAGGGAATCAAACCAGCAACCTTTTGGTCCCAAAACTGTTTCTCTAATCATTCAGCCATGGCTTCCCCCACTTTAATGCCTGTACACCTGCCCATTCAATGCAAATATACAACCAGCCAATTAAGAGGTTGCAGTGCAATGCATAAAATCATGCAGATACAGGTCAAAGGTTTCAGTTAATATTCACATCAAACATCAGAAGGGGGGGGGATTGAAAAGGGCATTTTTGTTGGTGCTAGATAGGCTTGTATAGTAAGCCCTGATGTGGGTGGAGTACTGAAGCACAGCAGGTGGGAGATGATGTTCACATACACTTTATTTACAAGATCGTTGCTTTTAAGCTTCATTCATTCACTTGCTCCCTCACTATCTAGACACACATGCACACACATTTGTTCTGGTTGGGAGAGCTCTCTTCTCTTTGCTCTCCCCCTCCTTTTCTACCCTGTGCCATCACTGCAAAAATGCACACACACAACATTAATTGACAACAGGTGCATTGACTTTGCCACTCACCTTCCCTGACCTCGCCCTCCATTTACAAACTGATGCTTGGCCATGCCCCTGCTGCCACATACCCCCACCACCTAACTCAGGCCGGGGACCCGTCTGGCCTGCAGCAGACCCCCCACCTGACAGGACAGGAAGTCCGTCATTACCATCTGTGCCCACCGCTTGTGGATCACCTCAAATTTAAATGGCTGGAGGGCAAAATACCAACAGGTGATTCGCGCATTGGCATCCTTCATGTGGTGGAGCCACTGGAGGGGTGCATGGTCCAAACAGATGGTGAAAGGGTGCCCCAGCAGGTAGTATCAGAGAGTGAGGACTGCCAACTTGATGGCCAGGCACTCCTTTTTCAATGGTGCTGTACTTACTTTCATGCATCGAGCGTTTGCAGCTGAGGTATAGCATGGGACGTTCCTCACCCTCCACCTCTTGGGGAAAAAACAGACCCCAGCCTTCTGTCTAATGCATCCATCTGCAAAATAAAGGGGAGCGAGAAGTCAGGGGAGTGTAAAAGTGCCCCCCCCCACAGTGCAGCTTTTACCTTGGTGAAAGCCTGTTGGCACTGCTCCATCCACTGGACCGGATCTGGTGCTCCCTTTTTAGTGAGAT
>JAODOM010000017.1:12238788-12252782 GCA_027576675.1 Plicofollis nella
TGAGTAACTGACTTTAGTCACAGCTGTAGCTCCATGAGCATTTCTGTGTGTGTCGATCTATGGATCATGATCATGCTGAGCGAGTCAAGTGATAGCATGGTTAAAAAAAAAGTTATTAATTTAAAAAAATTTTTAAAGGTTAAAAAAGCGATAGCATGGTACATTGCACATGTGCAGGTCGAAGGTCGCTCTGATGTAAACAACAAACATGGCTGCCTCCAGTGAGTTTATGCCAAGGTTCAATCTTAACATTTAGTTTGGAATTTTTTGATGAGCGATATAAAACAAATATACCATGCATTGAGAGGCCCTGGTAATTATGGATTCTCTTTGGTGACTGGCATAAAGTACTATGCCAGTCACTGAAGAGAATCCATAATTTCAACTGGAGCCTCTCAAAGCATGGTATATTTGATTTATATGTCACTCAGGACCGTGATGTATTTCGTATGAAAAATGTGAGGTTTTTCAACACGGGAAAATAAACTTCATATCGTCAAGCCAAAGTGTGATTTTCTTTTTATTATATAGACACATTCACAAACAAAAAGTATCCAAATTTATCAAAACAATTCATCGATTTGCTCATGAGTGACATATAGAGATTTATGTCACGGTTTTGTTTCTCCATGTTTGTATGGAAAAATAAGAGTGGTGTATTTTCCAATTTCCCAGTAAAACACTCATGTCCATATTTTATATATACAGGGTTAGTCAAAATTATATTAACACTTAAATGGTAGAAACCATTTATTCACAATTTATACTATGTGTATATACACACACAGTATATATATCTCAATATATACTATATATAATATATATCATTTTTAGTGAAATGAGCTGTACTGGGGGTTTTGATGTTGGTGTGCTTTTATCTCAACAGGAAATCTGTGCCTCATCCTGACACACCGGCCTGTGATGAGTGCAGATTCCTGACTGACCATGTGCGCTGTTAGGTAACATAACGGCGCACAGAGGAGCCACTGCTGAGCCTCTACCCCTCCCAAAGACAAACAGGATCTGAACTTTGGGGTCATGGACTCCCTTTCCATCACAGAAGAGACAATTCTTGAGTGTTATTAGCGGAAGTGGTTAATAATAGCTGACAAGAAAGCCAAATTGTTCTCTTAGTGGAGCCTTGTTCTTACAGATGAAGCCAGAACAGAGACTCACCATCCTCTGGTAAAGCTGCTTTATTTTTTATTTGTATTATTTCTTTATTCAAATCACAAGATCCAGACGAAAAAAATATTGCTTAAGTCCTTTTATTTATTTTTGTATTTTTATTTATTTATTTTCAGATAAACAATGATTCCCATCACTGAGCTGCGGTACTTTGTGGATACTCAGCCTGCGTACCGCATTTTGAAGCCATGGTGGGACGTATTCACAGACTATCTGTCTGTCGTGATGCTGATGATTGCAGTGTTTGGAGGAACCTTGCAAGTCACCCAGGATAAGATGATCTGCCTGCCTTGCAAATGGGTGGTAAATGAAACCTGTCGAAAGTATTTTGAGGCTGCCTTTGAGCCACAGGGAATCCGATATGACCTTGACAGACACCAGTACAACTATGTCGATGCTGTGTGCTATGAAAACAAGCTTCACTGGTTTGCTAAGTATTTCCCATATTTGGTGCTGCTGCACACACTGATCTTCCTGGCTTGCAGTAACTTTTGGTTTAAGTTTCCCTGGACTAGTTCCAAACTGGAACATTTTGTCTCCATTCTTTTGAAGTGTTTTGATTCTCCATGGACCACACGAGCATTGTCTGAGACAGTGGTGGAGGAAAGTGATCCTAAAGCTCTAGGGAAAATGAATGGCTCAATTGACAAAAAGGCATCATGTGTAAGTGAAGATGTGGAAGCCAGTGTTTCCATGCTGTCTACCACCAAGTCTCGTTTTGAGCAGGGGATTGTCGATCACTCTGAAACTGGTGTCCTGGACAAAAAAGAGGGTGAACAGGCTAAAGCACTGTTTGAAAAGGTTAAGAAATTTAGGCTTCATGTTGAGGAAGGAGATATTGTCTACAGACTTTACATCCGACAAACAATTATCAAAGTTGTTAAATTCATCCTTATCATCTGTTACACTGGCTACTACGTCCACAATATTCAATTCAGTGTTGATTGCAGTGTGGACATTGAGAATCTTACTGGTTATCAGATGTTTAATTGTGCCCATCCACTTGCCACACTTTTCAAAATTTTGGCATGTTTCTACATAAGTCTTGTTGTTGTGTATGGGATGATCTGCATGTATACCCTCAGCTGGATGCTCCGGCGTTCCCTCAAGAAATACTCCTTTGAGTCTATCAGAGAAGAGAGCAGCTACAGTGACATTCCAGATGTGAAGAATGACTTTGCTTTCATGTTACACATGATTGACCAGTATGATCCCCTCTATTCAAAGCGCTTTGCTGTCTTCCTCTCAGAAGTCAGTGAAAACAAACTTCGCCAGCTTAACCTCAACAATGAGTGGACCCTGGACAAGCTTCGACAAAGAATCACTAAGAACTCTCAAGATAAGTTAGAGCTGCATCTGTTTATGCTTAGTGGAATCCCAGATACAGTCTTTGACTTGCTGGAGCTGGAGGTTCTTAAGTTGGAGCTTATCCCTGATGTTACCATCCCCCCTATTATCGCCCAGCTCATAAACCTGACAGAGATGTGGTTGTACCACACTCCGGCTAAAATAGAAGCACCAGCCCTTGCATTTTTGAGAGAAAACCTGAAATCTTTGCACATAAAGTTCACGGACATTAAGGAAATACCTCTTTGGATCTACAGTTTGAAGAACCTGACAGAGCTGCAGCTTACAGGGAATCTCAGTGCTGAGAACAATCGCTACATTGTGATTGACGGGCTGCGAGAACTAAAAGGTCTCAAGGTACTTAGACTGAAGAGCAACCTGACCAAACTGCCACAGGTTGTCACTGATGTTGGAATGCACCTGCAAAAGCTCTCCATCAACAATGAGGGCACCAAACTGATGGTTCTTAATAGCTTGAAGAAGATGGTGAACCTGACTGAGCTAGAGCTCATTCGCTGTGACTTGGAGCGCATCCCCCATTCCATCTTCAGCCTCCATAACCTGCAGGAGATCGATCTGAAGGACAACAACCTGAAGACCATTGAGGAGATCATTAGCTTTCAGCATCTTCATCGACTTGTCTGCCTGAAACTGTGGTACAACAAAATTGCCTACATCCCTATTCAAATAGGCACTTTGACCAACCTTGAGCGTCTCTACCTGAACCGGAACAAGATTGAGAAAATGCCAAGTCAATTGTTTTTCTGTCGTAAGCTAAGGTATCTTGATTTAAGTTACAACAATCTATCAAACATCCCAGCTGACATTGGAAGTCTTCAGAATCTTCAGTATTTTGCTGTAACTGCCAATAGGGTGAGTCAGAATACTTCTGTTTTATTTTATTTGTTTTATCTCCTAGACATCTCATATTTCTGGTTCCCAAAGCGGGCTTTGTAAATCAGAACGAGGGGTCCACAAATGTTTAAATATTTTTGCAGTGAAAATCACAACCCAACATTATCTTGTGTTATTAGATGTATTGTTGAGTCTGTACACTTAATATTCTGATTAATCCAAACCTCATTAAATCATAAAAATAACCCTATGAATATTGTCAACTTGGACCTAATCGTTATGAGTAATTGTGTTCATAAATAAATCTGTGTTGATGGGAATTTATAAGATAAAGGGGCCCCCTAGCTGCAAAAACCATGAGAAACACTGTCTTAGAGTTACACATTTTTAGATTAAATATACACACATTTTAGATTAAATATACTTTTTGTATTTGAGAGTTTTAAGCAGTACTCTAGGTTCAGCTTGCTCTTCTTGGTAATGCATGACCTCTATAAATAAATGCATTATTCTGCATGAGAAAAGAATTGAAAAGAAGCTGTTTGACATGGTGTTAATATGGTAGTAGGTTGAGTCAGCTATTTGTTAAATAATTAATATTTGAGGGTATTTACATCCAAATTGATTGGTGTAGGACTTTATATATTGGTTGGTCCCTTCTTTTTAAGGGACCAAAACTAACTGGTGACTAACAGACAAAACTAATTGACTGCCTGAAATCTGAAGCCCATAGATGTCACCAGACACTGGGTTTCTTCCTAAACGTGATGCTCTGCCAGGCCTTTACTGCAGATACTTTTAGTTCCTGCTTGTTTTTGACATGTTTGCCTTCAGCAAATGAAATGCATGCTCAAATGATTTGGCCACTGCAGAAATTTCACATCTTTACCTTAAAAAAAATCTTCGGTTGCTTTCAAAATGTGATTTGGGTTATTGTCCATCTGCAGTGTGACGTGCCATCCAGTGGGCTTTGAAGCATTTTGCTGAAAGTGAACAGATAATATTGACTACTTTCACATTACCCATAATGCTTTGCGGGGGGGGTGTAACCAAAATATAAACAAACTAAAACAACACGACGTTGCATGTAATCTTTCAAAGTTAAATCTCCCTAAAACCTTCAAAGAAGTGTCAAAACTAACTAAACCAAAGCTTAAAGAAATCTGCAAAGCCTTTTCCGTAGACTTTGAGAAATCAATCGGTAAAAAAGCACTTGTAAATATCGTCTCAAACTCTTTGAACATCTCTACTTCGGGTGACAGTCAGTACCCTTCTTCGCCTGTCAACACAGGTGTTCTAACAATTACTTACCTGCAGAAGAGCTGAGAAAGCTTGATACTGATCATAGAAGAATCCACAGTGAAATTGTTTTTGCTGGGTGCTGGTTACAATGAGAAAGCTGTAAGAAAATACAAAACGGTTCACGCATGCACAAAATACACTCAGTCAAGTAAGTACTGTAAACACAGCAGGACTGTCTATTTTTAAAGTTTCAGTTGATTTTGATTTCCTTCACACTGATTTTCCTAGAGCTCATATGCTACCAGATTATGACTATCTTTGGGCTGTTAGAGGAAGCTGTTAGGACTACAGGGTCAAATATGTATATACATGTACCTACATAAACACTAAAAGGGGAAGTACATGTAAGCTTACTTACACGCCATCGTTTGCGCTTTGTTTTGGGAGTTGATCTTTCAATAAAGTTATCCTTTTCAGTTCTTTGACTTGTCCTTGTTCTTTGGTTTTCGCAATTTTTCTGACTAAACGCAAAGACAGAGGGGTTGTAGGCTTCGTGACTTGGATCATCAGACTTTACTCCACCACTTTAGTGTGCAGAACACAGTCATGTGTTGTCAGTTGCTGTAAAATTTTGACGGCAAGTTCTGTCCACACTTTTTGATGCTTGGCCTCTTTAGGGATTCCATAAAACTTTAAATCAGGAAAAGTCATTTTTTCCCCATGTGAATTCAAAGAAATGACTGAAGTTATCTGACTTAGTAAACAAATATAGCACCTGGTTACCCCCCAAGGCGCAAAGCATTATGGGTATGTGAAAGTAGTCAATAGCCCTATACACTTCAGAATTCATCCTGCTGCTTTTATCTGGAGTGTTCCACTGGCAGCTGTACATTCTCACAACATAAGATGAGATGGTATGTGTGGCAGCTGGGGTGTGGTCGAGCTCGAAGAGCCCTGGTTTGTGAATGGAGAGCAAAGCTGGGGAAAGTGAGTGGCAAAGTGAAAGCACCTGTTGATAATTCGTGTGCTGTCTTTGCAGTGACCGAAACTGGACAAAGGGGGAGAGGAGTGGAAAGAGATGCTTCTGGCCAGAGTCGTGGCTGACTGTTGCGTGCTGTTTCTGTTCTGTCTATGATCATTGATAATCTGCTGGAAAGCGAAGTTTTTGTTTGAAAATAAAAAAGGGAATCTGAACCAAATCCACCTGTCCATCTGTTTCAGTGTCTTCCCCAGTCAGGAAACGTTTACAATGGTGCCAAAACCCGGGGAGCCTGAAAGGGAACCATCTCCACAGAGTCCTCCCAATTCAAGGAGCTCATCCATGCCCTCACTGTCACCCAACAAAACCAGCACCAGGCGCTGGTCGCAATGCGGACCTGGTGGTGTGATGAGGCGCAGGAGCGGCTGGCGGTCCTCATGCTGAGCCTGCAGCAGGGCCTTGAAGTGCCACTTCTGCCCCTCATCACATCAGCAGGTGCCCCAGCCCCAGAGTCAGCGGGGTTCCCCCACATTACCTTCATGAAGATGGGGCCGCATGATGACCCTGAGGCTTTCCTGGAGCTCTTTGAGCGAGCCACGGAGTTGTGGGGCTGGCCGGATGAGCAACGAGCAGCCCAACTTCTGCTGCTCCTGTCCGGTGAAGCACAGCTCATGGCCCAGCAACTGCCCGCAGGCAACTGGCTGGAGTATGTGGACTTGAAGCACGTGATCCTGCAGCAAGTCGGCTGCTCCCCCGAGCAACACCATTGGTGCTTCCACGTGCTGACACTGGAGGAAGTCGGCCGGCCATTTGCCTACAGCCAGCTGTGGGACACCTGCAGGTGATGGTTGAGGGCGGAAGACCGTGATGCCAAGGGGGTCATCAACGTGGTGGCACTGGAGCAGTTCATCATCCGGCTGCCAAAGGGGACAGCAGAATGGGTCCAGTGTCACTGGATCGAGCCATTGAGCTGGCGAAGGAGCATCTTGCAGCAGTTCCAGTGGCAGGCGGACATCCTGCCTCCTCTCTCTCTCTCTCTCTCTGGGCCAGTATGCTGGCATTGCAGGGAACCTGGGCACTTCCAGGACCAGTGCCAGGTGATGGAGGTGGGTGCAGTGGTCCGGATCCCCGACGCGCCAGAAACTGCCCTGATCGAGCTGCAACATGCCCCATACCAATGAGTATCCAAGGGGGCACATATCGTGTGTTGGTGGATTCAGGCTGTAATCAAACCTCAACTCACCCTAGCTTGGTTCAAGGCGAGGCATTGGGCACATCATGTCTGGTGAAGGTTCATTGTGTACACAGGGATGTACACGAATACCCGCAGGTACCTGTCAAGATCCAATTTTGGGGAACAAATTATAGTGTCAAAGTGGCAGTTAGCCTGCGCCTCACCCACCCACCCATTCCCAATTCTTCCCATTCTGGGAAGGGATTGGTAGGGGTTTAGGAGCCTAATGGAGCGAGTGGTGGTGGGTGGGTCCTGCAGTAGCATGTCACGGGGGGGGGGGTTCTAGTGTGACATTGTCAGGGTGGAGGTAGCCGTCCTAGAGCCATCTACGTCAGCTCCACTTCGTAGTGACACAGCACGCCAGCCCTTTCCACTCTATCTGGAATTCCCTAATGGATTTCCCTCTGGAACAGATGCAAAACAACTCTCTGCGTCACGCGTTTGACCAATTGAGAGTAGTCGATGGTCAGAACCTCCAGCCAAGCATCACACTCTCCCACCCATACTTTGTGATAATTAAAGATAGGTTATACAGAATGACGCAGGACACTCAAACCAGAGAGTAGATAAATCAGTTATTGATTCCCCAAATTTGCAGGGAATCCCTCTTCCATGTGGCTCATTATAACCCAATGGCTGGACACCTAGGGCAGGACAAAACATTAGTCTGACTCGTGGCCTTGTTGTACTGGCCAGAGATTTGTGGGGATGTCTGCTTGTGGTGTACGGCATGTCATGCATGCCAACTGGTAAATCCAGCAGCCACTCCAAAAGTGTCATTGCGCCCTCTGCCCCTAATCAAGACCCCTTTGAAAGAATTGGGATGGATTTCGTCAGGCCATTAGATCAGACTGCTTGACGGCATTGCTTTATTTTAGTCCTGGTGGACCATGCAGCGCAATACCCGGAAGCAGTGCTGCTGTGTAACATTTCCACATGTAGTGATGTAGAGGCACTATTTAAAATTGTCTCCCAAGTCGGGATTCCAAACGAAATCCTGACCGATTAGGGCACTATGTTCATGTCACACACCTTTTGCAAACTTAACGAGTTATTGGGGTTAAATTGATCCACAAAAGCGTCTATCATCCACAAACGGATGGCCTGGTTGAGTGATTTTAACCGCACTCTTAAGAACTTGATTCATAAGTTTGGAAGCGAAGACACACATAACTGTGATAAATGGCTCGAACCCCTGTTGTTTGCAGTATGAGAGGTCCCGCAAGCCTCCATGGGGTTTTTCCCCCTCAAATTATTATATGGACGCAAGCCTTGAGGCGTCTTGGACATCATCCGGGAAAATTGGGAGGAGGGGCTTCTGACAGCAAAAATGAAATTCAGTATGTTCTTGACCTGCACACAAAACTCCACACACTCAGTCACCTAACCCAGGAGAAGTTGCAGCAAGCGCATGAACACCAGTCCTGACTGTACAACAGGGGGCACGCCTTAGAGAATTAACACTGTGAGATAAAGTTTTTGTATTATTACCAACGTCAAGCTCTAAATTACTTGCCAAGGGCCCTTTGAGGTCACATGGCGAGTTGGGGACATCAACTGTGAGGTAAAGCGAATGGATAGAGACAGGGCGTGGCAGATGTACCACCTTAATCTGGTCAAACTATGGAACGAGGGGGTTCTCCGTGGTGTTAGCAACAGTAGTTCCGGAGCTGGAGCCAGAGGTAGAAACAAAATCTGCTGATACAACCCACCCCGATCCCCTGTGGAGACCACCTTTTGCCGTTCTAACTCACAGAGGTTGCCAGGTTGCAAAGAAAGTTTTCTGATTAAGAGTTGGCAGTGGGAGGGGTAATCATTCTTCTCATTGAATGGAATGGAATTTTTTTACTCTTCACATTTAATACCCCTCCCACTGCCAAGTCTTTATCCCAAAACAGTAGGACAAATTTTTTGATGGCCATTTAATTGTCCAAATCAGTGGAGCAGATGTAAGTTTTTGTGTTTGATACACTTCCTAAGACTTAACAGAATCATCTCAAATGACCAAAACAGTTCATCACAATGGGTAAGGTAATGTTTTTTTCACACATTCCGACACAGTTCTCAAACTGCATCTTCATTTATTTTTTTTTATAAAGTATAATCATGACATACATAGTACATATTGTAGCTGAACTTATGCGGAATACAAAAATAGTCATATGACTTTGAAAATACTGCTGAGATTTGTTGAAAATTGACAGTAACATCAGAGCCTGCTAAAATCATTAGTTCTAGAAAATACCCTCAGACCTCAGAGGGTTAAGGCCATGTTCGAGATGAGGAAAAATTGAGGCGTCGCAATGATTGGAGCGGCCCGGTAGTTTTGGTTCCCAAAACTGATGGGTCGGACCGGTTCTGGGTGGACTATCACAAGGTCGATGTGGTGTCTAAATTCGATGCCTAACCAATGCCTTGCTTTCTGAACCGCTCGATGGGTTAGGTGCGGCTCGTTTTTATTCAACACTGGATCTAACAAAGGGATATTGGGAGATCCCCTTGACTCCCCTATCCTGAGGAAAAAAAATGGCCTTTTCCACCCTTTTTGACTTACGGCAGTTTGTCAACCTTCCGTTTGGGTTATTCAGGGCTCCCGCAACATTTCAGCGGTTCATGGACAAAATCCTCCGTCCACATGCTGCTTATGCCGCAGTCTATCTCAACAACATGATTATATACAGTAATGATTGGCTGCGGCACATGAAACACCTCAGGGCCATGCTAGAGTCTTTGAGGCGTGCGGGACTCTCGGCTAACCTGAAGAAGTGTGCATTTGGGTAGGTGGAAATACAGTATCTGGGCTTCCACTTGGGTCATGGGCAAGTGTGTCCCCAAACTGACAAAACCATAGCAATTGGGACCCGCCCAAGACCCAAGACCAAAAAGGGAGTGAGGCTGGGGCTGACTGACTGTTATCATAGAATTGTGTCTAATTATTTGAACATCATCAGCGCTCTGACTGACTGCCCTTTCACTAAAAAGGAGCACCAGATCCGATCCAGTTGACGGAGCTGTGCCAACAGGCCTTTACCCAGGTAAAAGCTACACACAGTGTGGTGGTTGGGGGGAGGCTACTTTTGCACTCCCCTGACTTCTCTCTCCCTTTTATTTTGCAGACCGACGCGTCAGGCAGGGGGCTGGGGGCTGTTTTGTCCCAAACGGTGGAGGGAGAGGAGCGTCCAATGCTGTATATCAGCCGCAAGCTCTCCATGCGAGAGACGAAGTACAGCACCATTTTGAGAGAGAGAGAGAGAGAGAGAGAGCTTGGCCATTAAATGGCCAGTCCTCAACCTCTGTTCGGATCATGCCCTGCTCCAGTTGCTCCACCGTATGAAGGATGCCAACACACGGATCGTTGTTATCTGGCTCTACAGCCTTTTAAGTCTGAGGTGGCCCACAGGCTGGGGGCGCAGATGGTGGTGGCAGACTACCTCTCCCATTGGGGGGGGGGGGGGACTCAGCTGCAGGCTGGACAGCTCCATGGCTTGAGTCAGACAGTGAGGTTATGTGGTAGCAGGGATGTGGTCAAGCACCAGTTTGTGAATGGAGAGTGAAGCCAGGGAAGGTGAGTGGTAAAGTGAAAGCACCTGTTGATAATTAGTGTGCTGTGCCTGTGTGTTTGTTTGCAGTGATGGAAAACGGATAAAAGGGGGAGAGGAGTGGAGAGAGGCACTTCTGGTCAAAGTCGTAGCTGACTGTTGCATGCTGTTTCTGTTCTGTCTATGTTAGTTGATAATCTGCTGGAAAGCAAGGTTTTTATTTTAGAATTTTAAAAAAAGGGAATTTGAACAGAATCCACCTGCCCGTCTGTTTCAGTGTCCTCCCCAGTCAGGGAAAGTTTACAGGATGCTTCAGATCATGAGCAGTTCATTCCTTTCTCCATGCTCATCTCTTCCCATCATTCGAGTACCGTATTTTTGGGACTATAAGGCGCACTTAAAATCCGTAAATTTTCTCAAAAATTGACAGTGCGCCTTATAATCCAGCGCGCCTTATGTATGATTACTTGTGCTTACTGACCGAATTTATGTGGCACAATGCGCTCAAAAATCTGTCGAAATGTGCAAGTACGACTTTGGTAAGCAACGAAGCCGCTCCGCTCAATGGATATTCGGAGCATTACGGTACGCTGTCACACTACCTGAGCGGGCAGCCCGGGCCCGGAGTACGCGCTAGCAGCAATAAACCAATCAGAGAACAGTATTTAGTACGCTTACTCCCGCCACTTTTTATATGTAATACGTACTGTGCTTCAACATTATATGACAGTACATTTGTGTGTACGTAAAAGGACCCCCCCAAAATGGCACCTGTTAAGAGGCATGCTTACGAAGCGGGTTTCAAACTCCAAGCTATCAGCTACACAGCAGAACATGGGAATAGAGCAGCCGCGAAAGAATTCACCATCAATGAATCAATGGTACGGAAGTGGAGGAAGCAAGAAGATGAATTGCGCCAAGTAAAGAAGACCAAACGGAGCTTCCGCGGGAACAAAGCGAGATGGCCACAGTTAGAGGACAAAATTGAACAGTGGGTTATTGAACAGAGAACAGCAGGAAGAAGTGTCTCTGCATTCTCCATTCGACTCAAGGCAACAGCGATAGCACATGACATGAAGATTGACGACTTTCGTGGAGGTCCTTCTTGGTGCTTCCGTTTTATGAAACGGTGTCATCTCTCCATCCGCACGAGAACTACCGTCTCGTAGCAACTGCCAAAGGATTACAAAGAAACGCTGGCCATCTTTCGCACTTACTGAAAGAATAAAATCACTGAAAAGGAGATCCAGCCAGACCACATCACCAACACGGACGAGGTCCCCCTCACTTTTGACATCCCCGTGAACCGTACTGTCGAGAAAACGGGGACCAGTACAGTATCTATACGCACCACAGGGAACGAGAAGGCATCCTTCACTGTAGTTCTCGGTTGCCAGGCTAATGGCCAGAAACTACCACCCATGGTCATTTTCAAGAGGAAGACTTTGCCAAAAGAAAAATTTCCGGCTGGAGTCATCGTCAAGGCTAACCTAAAGGGCTAGATGGACGAGGAGAAAATGAGAGAGTGGCTGAGAGAAGTTTACGTCAAGAAACCGGATGGCTTTTTCCACACATCACCGTCCCTGTTGATTTACGACTCCATGCACGCCCATCTCACCGACACTGTCAAAAAAACAAGTGAAGCAAACTAATACGGAGCTTGCCGTCATTCCGGGAAGATTAACCAAAGAACTCCAACCGCTAGATATTGGTGTCAACAGGGCGTTCAAAGCAAAATTGCGAGCCGCGTGGGAGCATTGGATGATAGAAGGCGAACACACCTTTACCAAGACAGGGAGGCAACGCCGGGCTAGTTACGCCACTATCTGCCAATGGATTGCTGATGCGTGGGCTGAGGTGTCGGTCACAACTGTCGTCCGAGCTTTCACGAAAGCTGGAATCCTCACTGAACAGCCAAGTACCGGTAACAGCAACGAGACTGACTCGGATAATGACGAGAGGGATCCGGGCATGCTTGATGCCCAATTCGCACAGCTGTTTAACTCAGACACTGAGATGAAGAATTCGATGGGTTTGTGGGCTAGGAATGAATCAATAAGTGAGTGTATTTTTCTGTAACGGTATTTGTTGTTACAACTGAGTAGAATAAAGTTTGATTTACCGGACTGTGTTGTTTTGCTTAATGCGCTTTATAATCCAGTGCGCCTTATGTGTGAATATAGACACGTTAATTCACAGTGCGCCTTATAATCCGGTGCGCCTTATCGCCCGAAAAATACGGTACATATGCTTTTTTTGTTCTGATTTATTATTTGTTCATATCATTATTATTTTTATTGTTAGAGCATTGAGACTCTGTGAAATGCTTTTATTTATTTATTTCATAGAGAAGAAATTATTTTATTTTATTTTTTTTGGGTCATGGCACCAGAACCTAACTGTTTACGCATTGACAACAATTATTACCTCTGTCAAATTTGTTTCAGGAGGTCATGTTTACGTCTTTGTTTGTTTCCTTGTTGTTCCCAATGTACTGTAACTCAAAAAGTAGTGAACAGATTTGGATGAAATTTGGAGGAAAGGTGAGCCATCGGACAAGGAATGATTTTGATGCAAATCCAGATATGTATATGGATTCAGGATATTTTTTTTAAAATCTCTGTTCCCAATGTAGCTCAAAAAGTAATGAATGGATTTGGATGAAATTTGGTGGACAGCTTTAGTATTATCCGAGGTTCACCGAGGTTCAAGTGATCTGATTTTGATGTTGATAATATGTTGCTTGGTGGAGGTATATGCTCTACTCTGCCGAGTGCCCTTCGACTTTATATTAAGAATGTTGAGAAACTGAAGCACTTGTATTGAGGCGTCTAGAAATAGACCTCAAAGAAATGGAATAACTGGCTGTATAACTGTAAATATCGCCAAGAAGAGAGAACTACAAGATGTATTTGGGAAGGAGAAATAATGATCAGTGTTTCGTCATAGTAACGATTGTGATCAGTGATTGATCATTAGGAAACATGGTGATCAATGATGGATCAGTGGAATAATAGTAATCAGTGAATGGTCATTAAAGACAATGGTGATCAATGATTAATCATTAGGAATAATGATTATCAGTTAATGGCCATTGGGAATAAAGTTGACCAGTGATTGGTTGTTGGAAAACAATGGTGATTGCTTAACACTCACTACCATGAACCTTGGTGAATTTGATTTCATTTTTAAAAAATGAAGCATTAACTAACCTTTTACCAAAGCTGAACTTACGAAAGCTGAAACTCTCGTGGTTACCAGAGGAATAGCCTCCCACTGTAATCCCAGCTATGTAATAGGCAAAAGGCCGAGGGGTACTGAAACGGAGATGGGTGCCACACCCATGCGCCTCAAGAGCTGGATAGTACTGGGACAGGAGATTGCCTGGGAAGACCATATCCTGGCATGGGAGGGTAACCTGTGAAGCAAAGCTAATGCCAGATATCTTGCTAGCTAACTACAGTCAGGCTAATGCTATTAAGCAAGTCGTTAAATCCTTAATTGCAAAGGCTCTATTCAATCAAGTTTAAATTGGCCAACCACCCAATGAGCATTGAGGTCATTAGATGAGATAACGAGCTGGTGCTCCTCTGGCTGCACACCTGTTGGG
>JAODOM010000017.1:12541864-12555949 GCA_027576675.1 Plicofollis nella
GGGAAGTGAGAGGAAACTGGAGAAAGCAGAGCAAACGCACACGGAGAATGTGATGGTGACTTATTTCAGTTAATGGAGTATTGATAGAGTGAGGTATTGAAGTGGCTCGAGATCACTTACTCTTTACTGTAATCGTCATTAACAATTCTTGCATGCATAAAAGGTGACCAAACTTGTTTTAAACCCCACACATGTGCACATACAGTTGCACAAACTGACATGATGGAGATGACACCAGTCTGAGTAATGGCCAGACGAGTGCCAGGCGGTGTGATCGTGCCAAGACAGCTGAGAATTTTCACATGGATATTTTAACTTTCACACACAAACTTTTGAATCCATGCCCTTAACGGTGGGCGTATCGTCCACTCGGTCTTCCCTTCGGCTTTTGTAAACATCCATGATGACGGTGATACGTCACTCAAACTCGGGGAAAGTTTAAAATCTTTTTGGTACCAACTGAACAGCCGAACGGTACATTTCTTGACATTTTCCAACATTACAAAGTCACGCCCCAGTCCCACAAAGCATGTGCTGATGAGCACAAAATGGGGGGAAAAAAAGAGAGCACAGTAATTCTGAAGCAAAGTTTTCTGCTCACAGCTCGGGTATTGATTATTTGTGTGTTGCAAGAGATTTGGAAAATTCAATTAAATGAGTTGAGCAAAGGATTCATAAATCGGCTTTTGCCTCCGCCCAGAGCACGCCCTTCCAGACACGTTGTTATGTGCTAAATCAATGTTGCGCTTCACAATATATTTTCTTTGGAGCATGAAAATAAATAACATTTAAACAGTTCTGCTTACTGCCGAAACAAGTTTTATCTTCACCGAAGCCTTCTGTCATTGAGAAGCAGCCGCCTGCTCACCTCAAGAGGGGTAGTAACATATTTTTATGGCAAATGTTCCATAAGAAAATCCTATATAATGTGAATTTTGTGGAGGAAAAATGAGGAGTAAGGGGACGGATCAGCAGTATAAAAATTGATCAGGCCGTAGATGGGGTCGAGTCAGGGGAGATTTGTAAGACAGCCTTAATAGAATGTATTAAAGAAAGATTCCTTAAAAATGTAATAAAACAAATAGGTTTTCAGCAGTTGGCTGGGAAAGGGTCACAGACTCTACTCTCATCACATCAATCAGGTGCTGTTGATGGATAAATGGAGCCTGCTTGCTGTGAATTTTATGCTTTTTTAATACTTTTTCTTTGGAAAACACAGACCCAATTAAAGTGATGCTGTATATTAGAGGGCCTTTAGGGGACAGGTGACGAGCTGTTTTTTAGTATTCTAAAGCTTTGCTGCTTCATAACCATTTATTACCACATTCATCTGTTGGATTTAATATGTTCGTATCATCTGAGTAGCTTTCTATGAGCCATTTTAGTTGTGTTGCTTGAATATAGATTGCAAATAGTAGAGGACCTGGGTTAGATGTGTACGCACATACTTTAGGAGAGGATAACTCAACTGTTATTAGCTAATTTGAACCCAAGGAACAACTTGGGATGTGCGCCAAAATTGCTATCCGGGGCGAACAGGCCGAGAATTACCAATCCAAGATGGCCGCCGGTAGCCATATTGAAAATATCAATTTTTGAACCACTCACCACATTTGCAATACCTCATTTTATGGGGTTTTTGGGTATGGGGAATCTGTTGGTGACATCATTTTCATGATTGAAGGAAAAGGGAACAAGCTATGGTCAAGGGCAAGGTAAAAAAAAAAAAACACACCAAATATTGACCAAAATTGCAGTTTCACAGAAAACATGAGAAAAACAGAATAACCGTACGTCAAACACGAAATCATGGAATTGGAAGACCTGTGCACATAATTTAGGAGAGTATAAGAAAGCAAGCATTTGATTAATATAAAGAAATTGTATTTTCAATCATGCTATTATGATCAGTGGAATGTTAACTTAAACGTACAACGAAATTTAGTTCATCATCGGAGAGCAAAGCTGCTGCGTACGTGCGCAGTGCCACTCTTGGGCGCTTCAGCCCAAGGCCGTCCCATGTTAACCTAACCTGCATGTCTTTGGACTGTGGGGGAACCGGAGCACCCGGAGGAAACCCACGCAGACACGGGGAGAACATGCAAACTCCAGACAGAAAGGCCCCCATCAGCCACTGGGCTCAAACCCAGAACCTTCTTGTTGTGAGGCGACACTACACTACACCACTGTGCTGCCCTATTCAAACAAAAGCACTGTCCAAACACTTTTATTGGGGGCCAGATGGAGGACAAATCAGGCCACAGTCCTACTTGCTGCTGTAACATTGCATTTTAATTAAAATTAATGGTATGTGTTGTGGAAGTCTGAATCTCAAAAGTAGCCAAACATACACTTTCATGAAAGAAGTTACCTGTAAAATCGCCTTTATTGCATAAAACAATTCCAACACTGAGTGGGTCCGGACCACACTGAATTCTTAAACTTCCACCAGTAATTTTTAAACTCTGTCCCATTACAAAGGACCCACCCTGGAACTGCCCCAAAATAAGATTGGGACTCCTATCAAAATCATTGTAAAAGAACTTTTCTTTGTTTGAACACAGACTTCTGAAGTCTGTGTTCAAACAAACACAACAATTGAACGTTTTAAGAACATTAGGAGAATGTTGCTATTAAGTTGCGAGAGCATTACCCTGTAACGTTCAGGGAATGTTAGGGTGTGGAGTTTTTGTTTGGTTTGGCCAGAACGTTAGAACAGGACATACTGAGAACCTCTAGAACATTATTTAGGAACCAGCTTTTGATTTCTGTTTAATAGAAATAAATAATTATAATTAGGGTTTGGACTAATTGTTCTTTATTATATATTCACTACAACAGTAAGCAAAGACAGTGTCACATTAATCTGACCTACCAGAAATTAAGCCATTATGTTCATTTTAAACAAATTAGTCCCTGCATGTTCATTAGTCAATTGCTGTCTAGTCAACTGCTGTCTAGGCATCATTCTCGGTGTTGCTGTCATCTAGTTGAGGTCCTCCATTCTGGGTTTTATTCTGTAATAAACCAATGAAAAAATAACTGAATAACACACCAATTTATAACCAAATAACATACGAGTTGACAACTGATTTTAAAATGTTACACCACAAGGTATGCATGTTTGTATGTATGTGTCCTTTTCTTTCCCTTTTATATTATTAATTTATTTTGGGGGTTTGTTATTCACCTTTGGCGGCTTGTACTTAGACCCTCCAGGCCTGTGGGCTGCGTACTTCAGGACATCGGCAACTTCTTGAAGCACATCTTTTTTCAGATTCTTCTTTTTGTATGCAAAGGTTGCAGCCTCTGAAATAATGTAAACAAAATTAAATGATTAAGGACAGTAGGCATCTTCTTATTGTCAGTATCTAAAAGTTGATTCAGCCTATGTGTGTCCTGACAATATCAAAAAATACTTACTGACTAATACCCTGCATAACCGCAGGTTCTGAAAAGGCACTTTGCCTTTCCTCCCCTTCATGCTGTACTGCTCCCACAGCCTGTTTTCTGCAATGTGGCGGCACATCAATCTTATCCCTTCTGGTATGTCACATCCTCCCAAGGCAGCCAGGGCCTTTATCTATGTGAAATAAAACAAGAAAATAAACATTAGTCAATTATTTCAAAGAATTTTTCATCTCTACTTATTTACCCATTAGTTTGCCATTCATTTCATGGAAGTCATTTTAGAGTGAAGTGAGTACACAGTACACAGCTAAAAATATAATAAATAATACCAGCAGATTAGATCCATCTAGAGGACTCATCATTTATAGTGGATAGAGTTACCATTTACAAGTATAGTGACCATTTTGCCCCTGTATGTGTCGTCCTGTTCCAACTTGTCACAGAGCTCCTGGAGCTCGTGTTTGGTACGCAGTGGCTGGGGGATGAGGTCCTCAATATCTACAGGCTCACCGCCATCAAGAGAGTTGGCCGACATCCTCCTGAGAAGGTGCAGGATTTCTCCTTGGTTTTCAAGTAGAGTTTGAACCTTAATTTTCAGCTGGACGACTGCAAAGATAAAAAATATGACAGGCCACCATGTGAAATAGACGTGTTGTTCACAAGCAAATAGCACTATGGTCATGATCAATAACATCAACCTTAATGATTCGGAATATATGCAAAATATGACTCACTTTCATTCTCAAGCCTCTGCTCTCTTGAGGCAGGAGTGCTTCTCTTAGGAGTCTCCATCAACGGGCTTTGCCTCCAGGGGGTTGGTGAGCGCGGCTGCCTGGTCCCTGATGTGCTCTGCCTCAGGGGGGTTGTTGAGCGCGACTGCCTGGTTAGGGCCAATGATATTCTGTTATTACCGGTGACGAAACGGAATTAACGGAATTTGGGGTTTTGGAGGCAAATAATCAATTTCATATTTCAAAGCCTTCTGCTGTCTCTACAGCAATTTTGACTTCTTAAAGTAACTTATACTCAGTATTTAATGTGTTTAATATGTTTTGGCAACACTACGAGGTCCCATTACTAAGATGTATCTACTTCAGATTTTGGGTGAAAATACCCGAAAGTGCCCGAAACGGAATTTTTATATGCAAATGTACTAAATGAAATGGAATTACACTTTTCTGAAACGGAAAACATCAATTTTTGAAACGGAAAATCATTGGCCCTACCTGGTCCCTGATGTGCTCTGCCTTGGGGGGGTTGGTGAGCGTGACTGCCTGGTCCTCTGTGACCCCGATGTGCTCTGCCTGATCCTGTTGGCAGATGAGCAGCGGGAAGAAGTGGTTGCCCCATCAAAAGCAGGAGGATTGGGCATGGGCACAACATAGTCCTCTTTCATTCTCTTCCTTGGTGTTGGTAGCTCATCATCTTCATCTAAAAATCAGCCAAACATCACAAAATTCAGACATTTCCAAAACAACTGAATTTTGTTGAATTGCAAGACTTGCTGCTGTCAAGGGGGGATATGTTTTCAGTTTTTGTTTACAAAAAATAATTCTTCTAGTTCATTTTAGTATTGTCCAGTCTTCAATACACATGCCTTGTAATGAAACACAAATATGATGAAAAAAGATGAAAAGCATTTGACCAGTACTCACCATCACCATCGGCATCTACTGATTCATGGTCTGTCTCTCGAGTTCGGAAACGTTCTGGTGTCTGGCGTGTCCTCTTGCCTGGGCCCGTCTCAGGATCAGACTCGATGTTTGAGGTATCCTCAGCCTGTTGCTCAAACCAGAGGGCTTTCTCATAGCTCTCTACAATAAAGTAGCCAGAATGATATACTGAATAAAATGTTCACAAAATTGAATGTTCTTGCATAGAAAATTAATGTTATTCCATCTGTACATGTATGTACAGCAGCGAATTACTCCAGTCCATTACATTAGTCATAAAAGGAGAGACTCCTTACCAGTAAAGGTGTTCGCAAAGATCCTGACTGGCACCCTTTTCCAGCATTGCTTGTCAGGTTCCTCACATTGCCGGACTCTACTCGAGCAGCTTGCTACTGAGCCGGGTGGCCAGTAGCAGAAATGACCCTAGGTACAAAAACAAAAAGGGATCACAGCTCTTAGGTTTGTCTTGAGTAAGGGAAGTAGTGACAGTCATTGGTTATTGTTACCGGTACTTTAGGGTAAAATCCATAACAAATCTTTCCTGCATACCTCGGCTTCGGTGCCTGTCCAGATCACTGGCACAACAGAAACTGCACCACGTTCGCTCAGGAACTCCACCACAACGTACATCTTGAAAAACAAAAGCATATTACAAAAATGGAGTTGAGAGGTTCACAAATTAAGGTTATTAATGCAATAATTAAGAGACCCACAAACATTTGTGAGAGGTTCACAAATTAAGGTTATTAATGCAATAATTAAGAGACCCACAAACATTTGTCCAAGTCACTTTGTATCTATGTCATGCATTAATCGGCTAGTAGTCTAGTTTACTATTTGCATAATTAATGCTACACTGCTATTTTCAAACAGACCTACTAGTATATGCCTATTCATGCAAGAGCCTCATGAATGTTGATTTTCCTGTGTCATCATGCTCTACTCTGATAGCACGCATGGTCAAGCGTTCTGCAGAAACAATTCTCATGTGTGCATTTCTCCTATGCACACTATACACCCCAATGATGTGAGAATCACATGGCTCAGTGAAGACGGCTTCAGAATGTTCGTACACTCGACACATGAAAGAGTCCTCAGGCATGTTGACAGCATGAATCACCTCGCAGCATGAATGATTAGGCAGTACAAAGGCATTGTTTGGTGACTTTGTTGATACTGTTGGGTTGCCCTTCACTGCTAGTTCTGGCTTTGTACTCCTTTCACTTAGTCTTTTGACAATTTGTGCCATTGGCCTTCTTCCTGATCTTACAAGCTTTTTGAGCTCATGCATGTAGTTTTCAAACGGAAAAGCTGAACAGGCATCTAAATATCCATGCTCCTTCACTTCATCAGCTAGATGAAGCAGAGAGTGCACATTGTATACAAGGAACTCGTTGCCGTATAACTTGCGGCCCTGTGAAACGAAGTGCACAAGCAGTTCGTTGGCATAGCCTCTGTGCGTTTGAGCAAGCTCAGGACTCACAAGGATGGAAAGGGCAACACTCAGAGTCATGAAATGATCATACAAGTCCTGCCTAAGAATTCGATGCAAGGCTATTTTCCCTGTATAGAGCAGGAATTGTCTATATTCTGTGGCTTTCCACCAGTCCACATCTGTCAAGGGGCATGGTTTCCGTGCGAAGGTAGAGGGGATAAATTTTTTCATTCCCTCCAGCCAGAGACTTATCTGATGGATCTGGTCTGCTGAATGCCTCACATCTCGTCTACCTCGCATCCATATAAGTAACAGCCTCTTCATGCAACCCAAACACACTTGATGCATATAGTCTATAGGGAACGATTTCACCATATCAATGGGTAGCAAACATAGGAGAGATTCCCCATGGTGATGTTCTTCGTTCGAGTGGTTCCGAAATGATGAATCTGTATGAAGATCTAGGTTTTCTACTTCTGGGTAGGTTATCCGTCTGAACCACTGACCTCGCTGAGCACATTTGTCACATCCAAAATACCCAGTAAATGACTTCGTCATTTTAACCATGGCCCTTGCAGGTGCATCACAGACTATGCATCTGAGGGTGACGTGAATGGTTTCCTCGCCATCTTGCAGACCATGCTGAAGAATCATCTTCAGATCTTGAATGGTATCATTTAAGAAATCCAAATCAGTGGGCTTGGATTTTCCGCAGGTCAAGGCTACAGGGAAGACTGTCGTTGGCTTTATGTTCACTATAGCACACAGTACTGGCCAAAATGACACAGTTGAGCTTCTAAACAATGGCAGGCCATCAATGTTCAATGAAAGTTCTACTCTATCCACTTCTGCTCTTTTATGCAGTGGATACATCTTCAAATGTTTCACCAGCTCACTAGCCAATCCAAAATAATAATAGTCCATTCCAGATTTGACTTCAGTTTCCACCTGGCTAGCAGTGTGCAGCAAAGTACGAGCTGTACTCGGTAGATCAGGATGGCCAGATGTCTTGAGTACTTTTAGAAGACTGTCCACAGCATTTTGTTTGACTTGGTATTCTGTCACCCAGGATGATAATTTGTCCTCAAAACTATCACTTTCGCTTTCTGAATCTGCATCTGATGACACTGTTTCATGTTCGTCAATGTAGTCCCATCCACCATCAGAATGATCATCATGATCTGGAAGCTCAGGGTAACCATCGGAAGCAGCATCTTCAAATTCTGATTCATTGGTAGCTGTAGAACCTTCGTTTGTAGTTGTTGTCCTGGTTTCTGCCTGTACTTGTAATGCTGGTAGTGGTGGATGTGATGCTCCATTATTATGCAGGTCTATGCACTCTTCGTCAGATGATTTGTCACTTTCGTCAGTTTACACAAATGTGTCTCTGCATGGCTTCTTCAAAGTTCTAGTGGCTGCAGCCCACCTACGTTTGTATTCCTGCTGTCGAATTTTCTTCATGGTGGATGGAACTAGTATTCTCTGGAAAGCAATCAATGAAAATAAAAAATATATATATAGCATGCAGACATGCACCTGTACCATGCAAATATGTATTTTAGAACCTTGACTGTTCAAGACTGGTCAGTATTTTAATCTAGTTTAGATATGGATGCAACTGAAGGTCCAGAGATTTCTATATATATATTAGTCTTTATTAAAAATTAAACATGAATAAATAATATTTTCAGGGATGTAGCCTAGGGAATCTAGCACTAAAATGGGCGGACCTAGAAAAAAATTTATTTTTGCATGACTGGTATCTATATATAGCCTAGTACTCCAGAAAAAAAATCTAAAGAAATCTAGGTGGGGGAACATGTTTAAATATTGACGTTTCTTACCCCCTACCCCCTGTAGGGTTGCGGATGGACGTTTCAAGATGTAGGCATATATTTATGTAGTGTATGTGATTTTTATCATCAATTACTGGTCTCCTCCCATGACGAGATATGGCAGCATGTTTATGCTGCAAAAATACCCGTTTTAAACTTTTTAAACAGTATTTGGAAACGGAAAATGTAAAAAAATTGCATATTTTCACTGGGAACAAAGTCAAACGTAATAAAATATCATAAAATATTATTTTAACTGACTGGTGTGAATTGTTATACTGGTTGAGTAGAAGTATGAATCTAGTCTAGATTCATATATTTTATTAAGTCTGTTCCCAGTGAAAATAAAATCTTTTTTACATTTTCTGTAAATTAATAGTGTTTGTTTAAAAGTGCAAATTGGGTATTTTTGCAGCATAAACATGCTGCCATATCTCTAGCCATGGGAGGAGACCAGTAATTGATGATAAAAAACACATACACTACATAAATATAATGCCTACATCTTGAAACTTCCATCTGTGCCCTCCTGGACAAATTTTACCAGGCACATTTACATTATGGGAATGTTCTGGGTCTAATTTAGACTGGTCTAGAAAAAGCCTGAAAGCGTGCTTTCAAGGCTTTTCACGAACACCAGGCCCCATGTGCTCTTTACAGGACCAGTTTCTAAAGACTTAGAAACTGTGCAGAAATGTTTTCTGTGCAGAAATGTTCCTCATGCTTCCTTATCCCACCTTACTTACGTTTGGTTGACGATGGAATGATGACCCACAAAACAGATGGATTTTTCTTGATAACTCTTCGATGATTCAAATCCCTCCTTGCATGCAGTGGGAGATATGCAGCGGGAGATATGCAGTGCACATGCACATGGCCTTGACCTAATTGGTTGGAAACTCTGAATGTTCATTCCACATTCCCCTGACATTCATGAGCAATGTTCTCTAAACATTTATGGTAAACATTTCTAAGAACCTTCAAAGAACGTTCGCAGAATGTTTTCATTTAACAGAACCAAAATAGAACTTCTGTGGAACATTAGTTTAACGTTTGGTGCTAGCTGGGAGTACTCTTTCTACACCAACATGTCCCATATTGTTGTGCAGGTAAGTGAGAGCTATCTGTATATAGGTGGCTGGCAAGACTAGTTGCTTGTGACCAAGCATTTTCCTATACAGGAGGTCATTCTTCACATGCAGCCTGCTCCACTCCCTGGAGAGTTTCCTTGTGGGTTTGTCCAGTGCCTTGCGTCTGTCTTCGATCATTTCTGTGGTTTTCTCCTTTAACTCCCAGATTTTTCCAATGGCAGGACCTTTCTGTTGTTCACTTACGAGTTCATTATGGTCAATTACTGGGAAAGGTTCTGTGAGAGTTTGCGGGTGAGATGCAATGTTGAGGGCTGCTATCCATGCTACCTCTCCCCCCTGAGCTGCTCTATTACCTTCCCAGGCTGCACACACTGCCTCTTTTGACAATTTCTCAGTACATTGACTCTTATAGGTGTTGATGTCAAGGGGACAATGAGAAAGTGTGTCTGCATCGACATTCAGTCTGCCTGGTTTATACTTTATCTCAAAGTGGAAATCTGTGAGCTGCCCTACCCAGCGATGGCCTACTGTGTTAAGCTTAGCTGTGCTCATCACGTAAGTGAGGGGGTTATCAGTATAGACAACAAAATGGGGGGCATAACACAGGTAAGCCCTGAATTTTTCACACACTGCCCACTTCAAGGCTAAAAACTCAAGCTTGCCACTGTGAAGATGGTAGCTCTGGTCTGCTGGGGTTAGTGTGCAGGACCCAAAACCGATCATCCTCATCTTCCCATCCTGGTTTTGATAAAGGACTGGTCCAAGGCCCTGTTGGGAAGCATCGGTGTGGACTATGAAGGGATGATCAAAGTCTGGGTATGCTAACACTGGAGGGTTGGTTAGAATGGTTATGAGGTGCTCAAGGATGTGCTGGTGCTCACTAGTCCACTCTACTGGGGTGCGTGAAGGGAGCTGAGGGCCTTTGTTTTTCCCCTGATAGGCTTGGGTGGTGGTAAACTGGACTTTGCCTGGAGCAGCTCATATAGCGGTCTTGCTATGCATGAAAAATCTTGTACATATGCTTGATAATAACTCAGGAAACCTAGAAGTCATCTGACATCCCCTACTGTCTGTGGAGTTTTCTCTTTCATTGCCTGCACTGCTTCAACATCCTTAGGATCCAGTCTCACCCCATTTGCAGACACCAGCTGTCCAACATACCTGAACTCCTTCCAGAATAACTAACACTTTTCCAGCCTCAACTTAACCCCATGGCACTGTAGGGCTTGAAGTACATGCCACAACACCTCAACATGCTCTTCAAAGGACCTGGAGAAGCAGAGGATATCATCCAGATAGGGAATAGAACACTCATCATTTTTTAAATTTCCCTGAGGGAACCCACCCAAAGGGATCAATAAAGTTCTATCTAATCTAATCTAATCATCCCTCAGTGTGTCGAGCATTTTCTCCATGTGTCTTTGAAAGGCTGCTGGTGCATTTGTCAGTCTGAAGGGTATCCTTACCCATTCATATAAACCCCAAGGGGTTGTGAAAGCAGTAAGGTGCCTTAAGCCCTCGACAATGAATCCCTGGTGATAGGCTTTGCCCTGGTCTAAGATGGAAAACCAGCTGTAGCCTCCAAGTGAATCGATCAAGTCCTGTATGCGGGGGAGGGGATGTCTGTCGGGTATAGCCTTTTTGCTGAGCAGTCTATAATCGATGCAAGGATGCAACGACCCATCTTTTTTCCTCACACAAACAATAGGTACTGCATATGGGGACTGAGACTTAACAATCCACCCTTTCACTAACAACTCTTGGATGTATTCTTTTACTTCCTTGTACAGTGGCTTAGGGATTGAAGCATAAGCCTTTTGAACAGGGATGTTGTCCTTGAGCCTGATTAATGTCTGAAGAGAAGGGACACACCCAATGTCATTGCTGTCATGGGCGAATACTGCTGAATCCTCATGCAGCATTTCCTCAACTAGCCATTGCTGCACTGGATTGAGATGACTTAGGTCAACAGGTGGTTGCCAAAGCTCAGTCGAGGGTGGTGTAGGAGTGGGGACATTCACTTCAGCCCTAACAGCTTGAGCTTGTGACAACTTGCCTTGTTGTGTCTCTAGCTTTCCCACCTCAATGACTTTGACTATGTGCTGAATAGAGCCCAACTGGGTTCTCTTTGGGAGAATGATATCATACTTAGTGTGGTTGGAGATGGGCATGTGGACAAGTGGCCACCTGCTGTTACTGATAGAGATCAGTATATCGAAGAGGCTCTCTCCGACACTGAACTGTTCTAAGGGTGTACTTTCTTCTGAGGGTTCATATAAGATGAGAGGGTTGAATGCATCAAGGGTAGGTGGTACTCTGCACCGTACATGAACTGCTTTTCCTGCTGGTATGCTCACATCCTCTTTACCTACTCTGATCATGGCAGTGATGTCATTTGGTGGTTTTGGACCTGGGTGAAGCTACCCATAGATTTTGTTTGGTCTTCTTCCACCCCGAGTGCTCTTTGCAGAAGACTTATAACCATGGCATGTGTTTTGGCAGAGGACTGTGGCCCACTAATCATTTCATCAAGAACATTAGAGCCTATTATGGGCTGGGGGAGGGGAAGCTGGCTGACTCAGAAGGGGACCTGTATTGCAAGGTCTGGGTTGTCATTTCCTGGAAGATTGACCATCGGCTCCACCCATCCATAGTATGGGATGGACTGTCCATTTGCAGCATACAGGCCGAAGCTTTCCCCTGAGTCGAGAAGCTCTTCCAATGGCCGCACTGGGTGACTAGGGATAAATTTCTCTCTCCAGAACCAGTCAATGATGCTTACTTGTGAGCCAGTGTCAAATAGTACTGCTGCATAACAACTTATGAAGCATTTGAGAAGACTCCTTTTACCAATCAGTGGTACTGCATGACTGATATTTTTGAGACTTAATGTCTTTTGAGAGCAGGGTTCATGAGTTCTTTTGTAACATCCTTTCTGCTTTGAGTGTCGCTGCCGATGTGTGGAGGTTATTGAGTGGGACTGGAGCTGTGGAATGGCCTCTGGTTGTCCCTCAGCAGAGACCGACCCCCATTTCCCTGCTACCTGGCTCTTTTTAAATGGCCAACAGCTCAGTGTCCTGGATCACCACACATAAAACAGTTGTTACAGTTCTCTGAGCCCTGGAGTGAACAGTTTGTACAGATGGGTACTTTACTCTTCCTTGTGAAAAAGGGCAGACCTGGTATGGGAAGTGGGGCTTTGCTGGGAATGGATGTAGAATGGGGTTGTGCCTGTGACTGATCAAATGCTTGGGAAGGGGGAGGCTTTGAGTGGGCTGTTTGTATGACTGCTGTTTGCTGGTCCATTAAAGTTGCAACCATCTTTGTTAAACTCTCCAATTGAGTGCTGAGTTGTTGTATATTGTTGTGGCAGTGGGGGCGTGGCCAAGTGTTGGTTTGTGAATGGAGGGCGGAGTCGGGGAAGGTGAGTAGTCAAATCACTACACCTGTTGTCAATTAATGTGTGTTTGTGTGTCTCTTGCAGTGACGGAGCTCCATAAAAGGAATAAGAGAAGCAGAAGAAGAGAGACTGGGACCAGAGCACAATGGTGTGTGTGTCTGAGTGTCTGTGTGACTGTGTGTGTCCCAAATGAAAAAGATTTGTGCTGAAAAGCCAAATAAAAATAAATTTGATGATAACAACAGCCTGCCATACTTCTGTGCTCCACCCACATCCAGGCAGCTTCTACAGTGGCACCAAAACCCGGGAGCATAGAAAGGAACCCCCCATGGAGCCCTCGCCCTTTAAAGACCTCATCCATGCCCTCGCCATGGCACAGCAAAACCAGCATCAAGCGCTGATCACCCTCTGAAAGGAGCAGGAGCAATGATTCGAAGCCTTGATGCTGGCCTAACAAGAAGACTGCCAGGCATTCCGGCACCTACTCACATCGGCGGGGTCCACGACCGCCACTGTAGCGGAGCCTCCCCACCTCACCCTAACAAAGATGGATCCACACGACGATCCAGAAGCCTTCCTTGCGTTCTTTGAGCAAGCAGCGGAGGTGTGGGGTTGGCCGGTCGAGCAGCGCGCAGCACGCCTCCTTCCCCTACTGACCGGCAAGGCGCAGCTTGCCGTGCTGCAGCTCCCTGCCAACAGCTGGCTCTTATACGTGGACCTCAAAAAAGCCATCCTCCAGCGTGTTGGCCACTCTCCGGAGCAACAGCAGCAGCGCTTCCGCTTGCTGCACTTGGAGGAGACCGGCTGGCCGTTCACGTTTGGCCAACAACTCCGGGATGCCTGCCGGCGGTGGCTGAGGGCAGACTACCGTGACGGCGAGGGAATTATCGACCTGGTGACACTGGAACAGTTCACTGCATGACTTCCGGAAGGAATGGTGGAGTGGGTCCAGTGTCATCACTTGGCGTTGCTGGATCAAGCCATTGAGCTGGCAGAGGACCACATGGTGATGGTTCCAACGGCAGGAAGACATGCTTCTCCTTTTCCTCTTGCTTCTCTCTCTCCCTCTCCCTCTACTTCCCGTCCTCGCCCCATTCACCCATGCTGAGGTGGGGGCCGGCTCCCCCCCAGCCAGCCCGATGCACCCGTGGTGTCCTTCCTTTTCCCCCTTCCTTGTCTGTGTCTTCTCCCCCCCCGGTGAGTGATGTCCATCACACCAGTGCAGCGGGAGAGCCTGAGC
>JAODOM010000017.1:14695951-14708330 GCA_027576675.1 Plicofollis nella
GTAAAGCACATTGAACTGCCACTGTGTATGAAATGTGCTATATAAATAAACTTGCCTTGCCTTGCCTTGCCTTGCCTTTAGGTCATATTTATGCAGAAATATAGAAAATTCTAAAGGGTTCACAAACTTTCAAGCACCACTGTACGTAGCTTCCAAATTGCCATATATAGTAAACAGTATCATTCTCTAAAAGGGTGAGGCTATGGCTATTTGTGTGTGCAGTCATTTTCCCCATCAACTGTATTTAAAAAAACAAAAAAGGCACTCCTGCTGGCTGGCTGCAGTACAATTTTTAGCACCACCCATGCCCATGTGTTTCAATGACAAAATAACTTGTTTTCCATGTTACTTTTCTCATCTAAATGGTCTTTCCATTTACACTGTTAAATTCGAATAGCTAGTTTTCCCTGTGCTTATATCTGCACTTTTTAATTTTATTTATTTGTTTAATTTCCCCCAGAAATTAGTTTTTTTTTTTAATGTTATTTCATAACAAAATGAACTGATGAATTAATATATAAATGTTCCACTATAACATAAGAAGGTGTGGATACACTTGGGAATGAAGTGATTGACAACCTTGGCTGGAACAGACCAGCAGCATCTGCATCGCGCCCTGTCTGTTCATTACATGGAATAATGGAGTTTGTAGTCAGGTTTGCCAGGCAACCTAGTCTAACCTACAATTGTTTTAGCATTTCTTAACTATGACATTTAGTAGTTTTAACAGTCATGTCCTGTTGGTTGTACTGACAGACCGTCTGTGCAGAATTCTTTGCAGTTTTTTTTTTTCTGTAAGTGGCTATTTTATGCTATCAGAATGTGATCTAATTAGTTCTTAGCCATCCAGCTAACTTCACCACAGAATTTACTGTCCTATACCTGCTTATTTGAACTTTTCTGGATACATAATTATGTTAATACTGTTAGCCATTTATATTAAAATGTTTGAAACATCAAGAGATTTAATAGGATTTAAAGGCTAGTTTATTCACACTAACGACCTAACTATATAGCCACCTTGATTATATGAATCTATATATTAATTATATATATTCAGGATTTTTACAACCCTAGGACAGGCCCAGGGGTGACTCGGGGTCAGTAACAGGAGGTTGATCCTAGACTCTGAGTCGGACCCCCAATATAAATAAATAAGTAAAACCCCCTCCACAACAAGGGATTGGTGCTACAAAGATTTACTTGTGTGTCTTTTCTACTAGTGCAAAAAAAAAACCCACCTGATGTGCATGGTGGGTCTTAGGCACTGAACAGGGGCTGGACTCAGGCGGTGCTAAAGGAAAGAAAGAAATAAAATGGTCTTCTCCAGTCTGTTTACACACACACTGACCTGTAAACAAAAGAGAAACAAAAATGGCCAACTACCCTAGTCTTTCCTCACTAACCTAAGTATAGGGGGTGACATTTGCATCTTCCCTAGTGTGTCTAGACAGTTGGTTCTCTACGTGGTGTACAGTGGATGAGTGCGCTTGTACTTACCTGTCTGAGACCCAGTAACCAGCAGTTACTCCACACCCTGTGGGAGCAAAAACAAACTACATTAACAATGACAACAGCAGCAATAAAACTAAGTTCTCAGAAACATTGATCATTTTCCAAAGCTCGGCGTCCATTCCCAGAATTCAGTGTTGATTTACAAAACTCAGCGTTGGTGTTTCTTTCTCATGGCCACTCTTAGCATGCACTCACTTGGTGCCTCTCTGTTCTCTCCTTCCTCTTCCGGAGCGGCTCCTAAGAAGTCAAAGCTCCTCCTCTTGGCCAACAGCATTAGACAAGGCAGTAATTGCTAAAACTCATCTTCCAGTCTTCACTCGAAGAGGGAATTGAAAGATATCTTATCACTGATATACAATAGCAGCACATGCCCTTGCATGGAACAAAGATTAATGACATCCAGCCTGCTAGCGAAATTTGCACAAAAGCCATTTGTTAGTGAACACATACACTACCAATAACATGAGGATGGATTTTATAAGTAAGCTATTTACAGTGCACTTGGAATAGCCGTGTGTCCCAAATATTGAGTTAGCTCATATGAGTAATATAGGTTACTCATACTGCACTGCTGGAGCATTCTACACTGGTATGATGAACAGGTAACATTGGTCACATCAATGTCAGCAAATTTCTAGTTCATGTTAATGTGATAAATGTACTTCCTAGAGACATTGGTATTAATAAAATATCTCCAGCTGAAACTATTTAAGCTCTCTGGATAGATGTAAGATTGATTGCCACAATGAAGACATTCTGCAACATGCGAATATGGGTCTTGGTATGGACAAAGGGGGCAGACCCAAGGGGCCTATCAAATGAGTGGGTGTATGTGATATTAACATTCATCTTTACTGTACAGACCCTGGCTCCAAATTTGACAACATGACCGAGGAATTTTGGCTTTACTTCTATATAATGTAAGGCAATGGAGCCACGTTGGCCATGTGGGTGGGTTATTTTATTTATTTATTTATTTATTTATTTAAGTCATTGCTTTCCCCTAATTGCAAAAACCTGCGATGGAATGAAAATGTCTCATTATTGTTGTCATTTCTATTGCCATATGTGACAACGGTGGGCCGGCAGCCCTTGCGCACAACACAGCAAGCACTCCTCATCACGCTGCTACAATGGTGCTGAAGGAACAGTGCCCCACTTTCTTGACAGTGGCGGTGCCGAAGAGACAGTGCTGCCCTGGCAGTGCTGTTTATCAACAACATGCATGTGGCTGAGGGGCAGGGATTCCTAATGCTACACGGCTTGAGCTCGCTAATCATGACACTCGCTGTCCCTCCATGAGGCGTGAAGAGGATAAAAGAGAATGCCACTTTGCCAGTTGGGTGAGGTAGAAGAATGGTGAGAGGAAGTAACAAGGCTGCTTTCGGTATTTGCCAACAGATTCAAGCTCTGACAGTACCCACCTGTATTTGGACCGAAGTGGCTCTTCTCAATATCTCCCTTAACCAGTGGAGCTCCCACAGTCTGAAGTGGACTTGATCACACAAGGACCAGAAGAATCAGTCACTTCACACCTGCACTCGCTTTTCCCCACTCCATGCTACTTGTGTAAATAAAACAGCACTTGAAGACCCAGGACCGATTTCACTGGCCAGGCATGGTGGCTGAGGAGCTAAACTTCTTCCAGAGGTGCTTGCAGTGCCAGAGGACAACCCCATATAAGCCACCTCCAGCACATCTTATCCCTGTGCCCATCATCGGGGTCTCATTCGAGTGAGTGGGTATGGACCTGGTAGGGCCACTCCTGAAGTCCACCCATAGTCACGAGTACATCCTGGTCATAGTGGATTACACCACTGGATATCCTGAGGCTGTCTCCTTGCGGAAAGCCACCTCAAAAAACATCACACGTGAACTCATGGCCCTCTTCAGTTGGGTTGGCATCCCCAAGGACCTGCTCACCGACCAGGGAACCCCTTTCATATAATAGTTCATACTCGACCTCTGCCAGCTGGTGCAGGTAAAACACCTGAAAACCTCGGTTTACCACCCTCAGACTGCACTCAGGCCATGCCAGGACTGGAAGAATCACTGACACCTTGCACCTACACTCCCATTTCCCCACTTCCTGCCACTTGTGTAAATAAAACACCACTTGTTTTTTCCACCGCACTTATGTCTCCCAAGTCTGTGTCTGAGCCCAAGCGCTTGGAGGCACCACACATATTTGGAAATGGAACGTATTGCGACATGAGCTATAAGATGTGCCATTATTCAGCTGTTGGGAAATTTCTCATTTAAATGTGCCTGTGGCTAAAAACCCAAGAGTAGAAACTATTGTATCTTGCTGTGAGCACCATAGTCAGCAATTACTCTGTCAGTTAGGTTGAGATGATTGACAATCAGTGGATTGGGAGCTTCTAATTATTAGTTTATATGTGATTACACTGTTCTACTATACACATGGTCAGGAGTGCTTGTAAATGTACACATCTTCACACACCTGAACAACCGATAAATCACATTCTGTGCATAGAAATGTGTGTATGCACAGTTTACATGGTGAACAAAAGTGTGTGTGTGTGTGTGTGTGTGTGTGTGTGTGTGTGTGTGTGGTTGATTAAATGAGAATCTGGATTTTAAAGAACTACATATATAGTAATGACATCTTTTTTTTTGCAGGACACAATGGGGACATGTGACATCAGGACAATTATACATGTGACTCCCATATCAGAGATTACTCAGTTTCATTGTGAAGAACCAAAGAAATTGACCCCTACCCTTCAGTCAGAAACTGAAAAAGAACAGGTGGTTGAAATAATTCCTATTATGGACATGCAAAGCCTAAATGGAAATGAGGATGTACAAATAATGAAAACTTTTGAAACCACAATTGTTCCAGTGCATCTCCAACCTTTAGAACCCCAACAGGTGGAGATTGTCAAGATGTTATCAGAAACTGAAGAGGTAAAAGAAAAAGCTGTAGAGGTCAAAGAAATTAAAGATGATGTTGATCAGGAGATACCTGTAGATGGAAGGGAAACCTCTGAAGAAATGGTGAAGTCACAAAAAGATCAAAGAGATATGGCAGAAACTACGAACAAAGAAGACATAGAAGATGAAGCAGAGTTGAGGAAAATATCAGTGGTCAAAAATATTGTTGATGACACAGAAGAAATAGAAGTGAAGGAAAAGAAAGCTGGACCTCTAGAGGTGCCTTTGGTAGAAAAAGAGCAAAGTGAGCAGGTGAAAGAGAAGGACACAGTTGAAGAGACTGGCACAGTTCAGGAGTGTTTATGTGAAAAAGAACAGGAAACTGAAGATCAAGAACCAAGTCCCCATAATGAAGAGGAGAAAGTCAGTACTTTGATTCAACGAGAGGAAAACTCAAACATGGCATATAGTTCCGGCTCAAAAGGAAAACATGATGACAAACGAAGCTCAAACTATGAAACTCCATTAAGACACTCTAGAAGACTCAATGATCAGGCTGCAGAAAGTGAACTGGCAGAAAAAGTTCTCAGAAGCTCTTCTAAGAAAACACTTAAAGCCACTTCCAAACAAGTGTATGCAAGACAAACCAAATCTATAAAGCAAGTTGGCAAGATAACTGAGGACAGTGAAAGTATAGGAATTGTAGATGCTAATAATACTGAAACCCCTGAAGTAATGATTGATGGAAAAGCATCAGAACCATCTTCTGCAGAAAACATTGAAGAGCAGGAAGAGGAACCAGCCTCAGAAACTGTGCCAGCAGAGGATGACAACACAGAAGCAGGTTTGAAATGGAAAAACACTTCTGTCACGCTTGTTGAATCAACAGAAAAACAAGTCATGGAAATGACAGACAATGAAAATGTGGCGGTTGAAGACAAAATTACAAATAGCAATCTTGAAGGAACAGAAGAAAGACATTACAAGACAGAGATTAAGGAAAATATTGCATCAAAAGATGAAGACAAAGTTCCAGAGCCAACTATTACAGATGAAAACAAGAAGGAGGATGCTCAAGAAGAGGAACCTGTGAAAGAACCCAACACTATTCAGAGTGATGAACCAAAAATTAATGACATTGAATCAAATCTTGATTATGAAACTGGCAAGGCAAATAAGGATGCTGAGAAAATAGCAGTTATTGATGTTCATGATGCTGAGGATATAAATGCAGATGAAATGGAGGTTGAAGGAAAAGTACCTGAAGAGTCTGTTGTAGAATCTTTTGTAGTTGTAGAACAGGAGGAACCAGCTTCGGAAATGGTGCCTACAGACATTGTCCAGAACACTGAAGAAGCCACTTCACCTTTGAAACTTCAAAAGGTTGTTGTTGTTCTTGTGAATTTAGACAAAGTTTCCACAACACACACAAATGCCAGTGAAGATACTAAGGGAACCTCACAGTCAGAAAGTACTGATGACACAGAGAACAAAGAAGCAGAAGGATTAAACCAGAAAGTTAAACCCACTGAAAAAGAGCAAAAAGTGGAGATGACAGAAAATGAAAATGTGACAGTTGAGGTTGTGGACAAAAGTGAAAATGGCAGCATTAAAGAACCAGAAGAAATGATGGAAACTGAGGAGAGGGTTATAACAACACATGCAGACAGAGTTTCAGAGTTGACTACAGATGAAAACAAGATGGAGGCGTTTCAAGAAGAGAAGGCTCTGGAAGATACGAAGATTGTTCAAGCCACACCAGATGAGGAAAGCAAAGATATCATTAAGTCAAGTGAAGATGATGAAGGGGTGAAATCAGATGGTCGGCATTCTAGGAGACTAAAGCATCAGGCAGCAGAAAGGGAATTGACAAAAAGAGTTCTCAGGAGTTCTGCAAAAGCAGCTAAAGCAGCTTCTAAACTCAAAGTTATAAAGCAACAAGTGAAAACTAACCAAGCAGTAGATGATCCTGAAGTTTTGAAGATGAAGGAAGTTCTGGAGTCACACTCTGAGACTGTGGTGGACGAGAAAATTGAGTCAGTAAGCATCACTACTGAAATGGAACATGTAAAAGCTGTTGAAATAGAGTTTGAAGTAAAAACACCAGAACAGTCTGCTGTAGAACCTGTTGAAGAGCAAGAGGAGGAACCAGCCTCAGGAATAGAGCCAGTAGGGGATATCACAGAGGAAGCCACATCAGCTTTCAAATTGCAAAAAGTTTCTGTTGTGCTTGAGGATTTTGACAAAGTTTCTAAAACACACATATATGCTGGTAAAGATACCAAGGGAACTTTACAGCCTCAAAAGGAGGTAGATGCAGAATTTCATATACTAGAAAGTACTGATACTGTAGCTCAGGCTGAACACACTGAAAAAGAGCAGGCAGTGGAAATGACAGAAAACAAAATTGAAAATAGCAGCACTGGAGTAACAGATGAAAAGGTGGAGATTAAGGAAGGCGTTGTACTGAATGATGAACACAGAGTTCCACACTCCGTTGTTACTGATGAAGAAAACATGGAAGATGCTCAAAAAGAGACAGACACTGCTCAAGAAATACCAGCTGAGGAACCAAAAAGTTTACAGGTCATTGAGTCAAGTGAAGCTGATGAAGGTGAGAGATTAGATATTCCGATTAAACTGGATGAAGGAGATGAGGATGAGACGAGCTCTGTAACCCCATTAAGATGCTCTAAAAGCCTCAAGGATCAGGCTGTGGTAAGTGAACTGACAAAAAGAGTTCTCAGGAGTTCGGAAAGACTGAGAAAAAAAGCCACTCCACAACAAAGACAGAAACTGCAAATCAAAACCATGATGGTACAAGAGGAACCCGAACAACGAGATGAGTCTAAGGATAATGACATGAACATCATGTTAGGGTGTGATGCTGCAGTAGGAGAGCACATGGAGTCAGAGACTGTACATGTGTTTGCTGAAGTTGATTCAGATGTAAATGTTATAGAACAAGACAAGATGGCAGCAGAGAATATAATGCATGGAGAACCTGAACAAATCTGCACATCTGGAGAGAAATTAGAAAAAGTTGAAAATAAAGTGCAAGAGGATGGAGCACCTACAGAAATGGGGCATGGAGAGAATAGTGAGAACATAACAGAAACCACATCAGCTTTGACACTACAAGGAGCTTCTGTTATGCTTGTGGATGTCCGAGTTCTCCCCAGTCTAACCAGTGACTGTAGTTCTGCTTTTGAAACTGCTCAGGAGGAGATTGGTGACAAACTTAAAATGAGTGAACAAGCAGTGGATATGCCTGAAAAGGTGAAGGAAGAATTACAGACTGAAATTGTAGAGGGGGAGAACATCAAGCCAGTAATTCCTACTGAAGGGGATCTGAATACAGCTGCAAAGGACACAGCTGAGGAAGATAACAATGTAGTAAAGAATAATTTAGAAGATGAGACAACTGCTACCACTAAGCTTGAGAAAGAGAAATGCAGTGATGAAAGTAAGGTGGAACAAGAATCCAAAGCAGAAAAGTTCACTCTGCAAGTTCCAATTTTAACCCAAGGTTCAGTTCACGAAAAATGTTCAGAGACAACTACGTGTGTGCAGAATATCTTGAATCTTTATAATACTGAAGTTGTAGAAGATAATACTTCTGTTGAAGAACAGGAAGAGGAACTGGCCACAGAATTGACACCAGACGAGGACAGCGAGAATGCAGTCGAGTCCACTTCCATGTTAAAACTACATAAAGCTGCTGTTGTGCTTGGGGATTTCTGTAGAAAAACAGGTGGAAATGAAACAACACAATTACAGGAAGTAGAATTGCTATCCAAGGCTTACCTTGCAAATGAAGAGAAGGCATTGATTGAGATGGATGTGGCAGAACCTGTGGCAGAAAGAATACAAGAAGAAGCAGTAGAACTGGGTATAGATAACACGCTCATTTCAAATGATGAACAAGACAGGGATATTCATGCAGAACAGGGTGTGAAAGATGATTTTAAAGAAGTAGAAGACACTACGTTAAGAGAAAAATCTACGTTAACAGAACTTGATACAAATAAAACTCTGAAAGAGTGTCAGGAAAGTACAACACCTGCCCAAGGTGACAGTGTCCAGGAAAGCACTCAAGTTGAAGATATTTCAGAGTACACAAGCAAAAATCTCAACCGTAGGACTTTACCAGTGAAGACTACACCAGAAAGAGTGTCAAGCTGTCACCAACATGTATACAAAGAAACAAAGGTAAATGAAAATACAGAAGAGCAGATCTCAGGTGAAGAAATTGAAACTGTATTCACAAGACATCTCAGAGGAAGAACCATAACAGTAACACCAAGGAGAAGATCTAAACACCGTACAGGAGCACAAGTAGCAGAGCCGGAGATGGAGGGACATGTGACTAGTCATGAAATAATTGTAGTGCAAAGCACTGAAGAGGCCAGGACTGCTGTGGAAGAGACACATGAGACCCATCCAAAATACGGCAATGAGGAAGTACCTGCTATCTTTGAAGCATCAAGAAAAGACCAGCAGCAAGATAAAAGTATACCTGAAAATGATGCAGAAAAAATGGAGGAAGTGACTGATGGAAGAAAAGATATGGCAGAAGAAGCTGTTGATCATAAGGAGGTAGAACCAACAGACAGGGAAATTCTAGTAGAAGGTGACCTACCAGATGAGAATCAGGAGAAAGAAGAGCCTGAGGAGTCAAACCAAGAACAAGTAAGAAGTGAACATTTTGAACAGGAGAGTGGCCAACAGGATAATGCTCTGGAGGAAACATTGCTTGAGAAAACATTTGAAAAAGAACTTTGTAAAAGAGTGGAAGAAAAACACCTAGAAGAAGAAAAAGATGGTGCAATGAACATATCAATTACAGAAGCAGTTCTTGATCAATCAGAAGAGGGTGTAAGTGTTGAAAGAAGGGCCCTGAGAAAACGATCAATAACTATCAAAGTTGCTTCTGTAAGGAAATCCAAACGACTCTGCAAACAAGATCAAGGTGAAAATGATGGGCAAACAGTTGTGTGGGCAAACACTGAAGATTCTGTACCTGTAGAGGCAACAGTAATGGAGATGGCTGCTGTGAAGTCACCTGCAGAAAACGAACACACCGATCAACGAAAAAGTCAAGAAATAGAGGATACCAATGCTATAGGTGGAGAAATCTCCCATAAAGATGAGGACCAGGAAGATGCAAAAAGGGAAGAAACTTATGGAAATGCAAACAGCCAAGAAGTCACAATGACAGAAGATGCAAGTAAGCAGGCCCAGTTTCTAAATGTGTCAGAAGATGATACAGATGTCATGTTAGTGGTACAAGAAGAAGAGAAGGGTGAGGAGAACAGGGAAGAACAATCAACGTCAGAAGAGATAATGAAGTCTGAAAACAATACAGTCAATGTTGATAATGTATCTGATGAACCCAAATTTGAAGATGTTCAAGAGGAACTAGAGCAAAATGAGGAGAATGCTGAGGAAATGACCAAAGTCAGTGTGACCGTAGATGACAATTTCACCTTGGAGGTGAATGAAGAGATTGACAGTAATGACACAGAGTGTAACCAATTGGCTGAGGAAACCAAAGCTTCATTTCAGGAAAGTGAAAAAGAAATTACAGATGCAGAACAAGAGCCTGGAGTGTTGTCAAAACGCACCCTTCAAGGCAGGAAGTCAGCAGCAGCAGCTTCACCTGAACAAAGATCAACTAGGAGAAACAGGAGATTGCTGCAAGATAGTCACAGTGAAATGGAAGATAAATTAGAGGTAGAGGAGGTTAAAGAGGTGATTGGAGAAGAGCAAAAGAAACTTCAACAAAAAAGAAAAGCCATAGCTGAGCTAACACCTCGTAGATCTAAACGGTTTGCGAGAGCAGACATAGTGTAGTTAAAAAATAATTTTTCGAAGCACAGCACTTTTTTTTTTTATTCTTTCTTTATTGAGGGTAGCACTAAATATCTGTAGATAATTTACACATGGCCCTCAAAATAAAATCTCAAATAAAAAAAACAGTTAATATAAATTAAAAGCAAAGCCTAAATGAAAATTACAATACAAATTTATGATTCTTAATCATAGTGTTAAATGAACCCAGACTTGAACAGCTCTTTATCTCTTTAGGGAGATTGTTCCATAACTTGGCCGCACTGAACATGAAAGTTCTTTCTCCGAATGTTTTATTTATCCTGGGCAGAACTAAATTACTGGTTGCGTTTCTAGTACCCCTGGAGTGAATCGAGCTGAATTTGGTAAATTTATCTGACATATATCTCGGTAATAGACCATTCAATGCTTTGAAAACTATTTTAACCTTCGAGACTGCAACTCGCTCTGGAAACGACACAATGCCAAGCTTGTCAAAGAGTTCTTTCGAAGGGTGGTCCCACGGCACGTCCATCACCACCCTGGCTGCCCGCTTCTGCAATTTTAACATAGTGTTGGAATGAGTGGCAAAGCTATCGCCCCAGATACCTGTAGTAGCACCATAGTCCATTACAGTTTGCACAATAGTTTTGAAGTAGACAAAGCGAGCTTCCGGTTTGAGGAATCACTTCATCCGTTTAAGGAGAGCTAATCTCTTGCTGATCTTCTTGGTGGTTTTGTCGACGTGCTCATTCCAGGAAAGGTTGCTGTCAAGATGGATTCCTAATAATTTTGCACTAGCAACGGTCTCTATGTCTTTGTTGTTGACTGTAACTGAGAGACATTCGGTTAAATGCAGAGGATGAATTTCACTGTGCTTGAAGTGTGCATGTGATGAATAAAGGTTTCTTCTTCTTCTAAAAATAAAATAAAAAGCTCCAGTGAGAAGCGGCAGCCAAAATGCGCACAGTGTACTCTCAACCAGAAACTGAAAACTGTTGTGCTTATATGAGGTGACATAAGACATAAGTGACACTGGTCACCTCACAGCAAGAAAGTTCTGGGTCTTAGCAGCTGACAGGGGCCTTTCTGTATGGAGTTTGCATGTTCTTCCTGTGTCTGTGTGGGTTTATTCTGTTCCCCCCACTACTCTAAATTGCCTGTGTGTGAATGGTTGACAAGAGAAAACCTCTATAATAATCTAGTAGAAGGCAATGAGATACTACTACTGTACTATAATTGTCCCTAGAAACTGTGATGGAAGTCAGAGAGGCCATGTCACTATAGTGACATGCCAAATAGAAAGAGAGAGAGAGAGAGACTAGCTCACAGGTGTCCCTTGTCCCTTCCCAAAAAATCATTTATTTACTCCACCCACACTGGGATATGTGTTATAATTATGGACATTGTCAAACATTCTGTGTTTTACTCCTACCATCTGGTGCCTCCACATCATTACAAACTCCTTGTAAAATAAGCATGCTCAGATGGAAAACTGAGGCTCTTACTTTTTGCTGTGTAATTATAGACATGTATAGTGTAGTAACAAAAATAATTATAGCAAATATAGTAATAGAAAGAGTTATGGAAAGAGTACAAAACATGCTGATTTGAGTAAAGGTAAAGGCAGTGATCAAGAAAATTAGTAAGAGTAAATAAAAACAATTTGAGTAATTACTTTCTTTTATGACTAGAATCGACACAACTGTTTTCTATGTTCTTTTCATTATAACCAAGTGAGTTTTGCTGAAGTGAATGCAACGTTAGAAGAAAGGAGAAAGATTTGGTTTTACAAAATAGTTGGTGGGAAATAATTAGTAATAAAGAAGGAAACAGATACTAACTCTCAGTTAGGTGTAAGAAGAGCCTGATTTACCTTTTAAAATGTTTTACCATTGTCACACTAGTTCAGTCACTGCAAGATTTTAAGAGGAAAATGCTCTGTTAAGACTTCACTCACTGTACATGACCTTTTACCTTTTTATATTCTTCTTGACTGATCATGTCATAACCAGTTATTCAGCATTAAGAAAGATTTTAGGCTTTATCAAAACATAAGCAAGACATGAATAGCTATGCAAACAACTCCATTAAGGAACTGATTCAACCAAGACAGATTCCAGGTCTCAATATT
>JAODOM010000017.1:14966069-14979202 GCA_027576675.1 Plicofollis nella
ACCGTCCGAGGCGAGACTCGAACCGGGAACCATTCGCTTAGCGGCCAAGCGCTCTAACCACTTGTCCACCTCGCCCCCTGAATTATATATGGGGTTTTTTTTCTCTATACAAACCATTTTTGCTGCCTTTTAATGTTAAGGTTATGCATGTTTTCATACATATGTGTGCCCGATTGTTTGATAGTTATTGTGCTGCTCGACCATCTTGTTTTTGTTTCCACTTTGGTGTTAAGAGGTTTTAATATAGCTCATCACAGGAACTGGGAGCCTTCCTGGGCAGAAGTATTGAGAAAGTGTGTTACCAGAAGTTATTTGAAACGGTGTTTAGCCTGCAGCTTGCCTCAGAGACAGCGACAAGTATAGGCTTAGTTCTCGTTTTGTTTTTGTTCTTGGATAGGGTTAGGGAAAGGGACGCCACCATGTTTTTGCATCATTTACTCGCCTTTGTTAGCTTAAGAGAAGAAATTAACCAAAAACTGTGCACTCCAACATGATCGTTGTTTTACCTTTTTATGACTTACCTCCCTTTTCTTTTCTTTTCTATTTATTTATTGATATTTTGGTCAGACAAATACTAAGAAATGACATTATTACAGTTACAATAATAAGAATAACATGCGTTGTGTCCTTCAGTATCTGCCCAGTCTTTTTTGCAAATAATAATGATAATAACAATGAAGTAAAATAAAAAACAAACAAGGAGTTTGTATTCCAGCAACAACGTACAAATCAAGCCAGACCTACAACCCAAAACATAAATCCACAAAACAAAAACACAACACCCTAGGAAGTCTACATCGCATACACAACCTGTACCTGAACCATAAAAAGCATTATGCAGAAGTAGGTAATATCATTCATTCATGTCCTGCAATTGAGCTAGAAAAGGGCCCCATACTTCGTTGAATATATCTTCCCTCCCTGCCACTCTATAGGTGACCCGCTCATAGCTTGCCATTGAGCTTAGTACCTCAATCCATTCCTTAAAAGTAGACAAATTGGCAGATTTCCAGTGACGTAAGGTTATCCTGCACCCTGTTATAATAGCTAAACGACACCATGATTTTCGGCGTTTTGACATTTGAATATTATCTGGTAGTAGTCCCAAAATACATAAAGAGGGGTTCTTGATCAGGTGCGTACCCAACATCTTATTTAGGAACGAGATTATTGCATTCCACATATCACTGGTTTTGTCACACTCATATAACATATGCACCAGAGTTCCCACCTTTCTATTACATCTCCAACATCGATCACTGTTTCTGAGTTTCAGTCTTACCAGTTTGGAAGGAGTCCAGTAAGATCTATTTAATATCTTATAACAAATAAGTTGTGACTGTGTTTCACGTGAGTAACGGAACCATGATGCACAAAGTTTTTTCCAATCATTTTCTGGAATCTCCTGAGCCAGGTCCCTCTCCCAACATGCTTTAAGACCATCCAGTTTTGGCACTTGTGTACTTCTAATAAATTCGTAGAATTTTGATGCACCTCCCTTTTCATCTCCTATCTTATGTGCAGTATCCTGAATTTCTGTTTTACCGTGCTGAATGTGTTCTCTATTTGAGAGAATGCAATGTCTAATTTGTAAAAATCTCCAAAATTCAGAATTACACAGATTATATATTTTTTTTAAGTTCATCAAATGATCTGAATCCAACATCTCCCATCACATCCTCGAGAACATGAATACCAGACCTAATCCATTTATCCCAAAAGAAACTCTTCTTATCTATTAACAGTTTTTGGTTATGCCATATGGAGGATCTACTTGATAAATATGGATCGGTTTTTGTTATTTGATGTGCAATTTTCCACGACTCTCTGGCAAATGCCAGTACCGGGTCTTGGGAGGGGACCGGCCTATCAGTCTGTGAAAGAAAGACCTCCACCGAAAAAGGATACACTAGCTGCTCTTCTATCCTGACCCAGAGAGGGATCCTTGTGGGGGGTAAGTGAATTTTAGATAGCTGAGATAAAGAGAATGACAAATGATACCAGTCAATCCGTGATAGTGCTAATCCCCCCTTGTCTTTAGCGGCATATAACTTGGTCCGATTGAACATGGGTTTTTTCCCTGCCCATATAAACTTCTCTATCATCCCATTATATGTTTTAAGTAGAGAGGAAGGGAGATGTAGCGGTAACATGGAAATGATATAATTAATCTTAGGAGTTAAAATCATTTTTACTAAATTAAGTCTGCCTATCAGGGAAATATACAATTTGTCCCAATTTTGTAACAGAATTTGGGTTTTCTGAATGATTGGAAAAATGTTGGCTTCCATTATTTTTTTCAGGCCTGGCGTTAGTTTGATGCCCAGATATGTTAAACCTTCTGGCATCCATCTAAATTTCCAATTCTCTCTGATCTCTGGGGGGCATGTTTTGGATAACGGCATGGCTTCTGATTTCGACCAGTTAACCGTATATCCAGATATATCTGAAAATAGGTTTATAACTGAGCAAATTTCCGGGACTGAGGATTCAGGGTCACTAGATATCAATAAAACATCATCCGCGTACAGAAGAAGCTTGTATTCTTCCTGACCTGCTTGCACACCCCGTATATTTGAATTAGCCCGTAAGGCTATGGCCAGGGGTTCGAGAAAAATGGCAAAAATTAGAGGCGACAGAGGCGATCCTTGTCGAACACCATGATTAAGCCTGATTTGAGAAGACATAATACCATTAGTTAAAATTGTGGCTGATGGATCGGTGTACATTAGTTCCACCCACCTCCTAAATATTGGTCCAAATCCAAATTTTTCTAGTGTATAAAACAAAAAAGGGAACTCCACTTTATCAAACGCCTTTTCAGCGTCCAATGAAAAGGCAACAGTTGGTGTGTCATAATTCCTTGTCATCCACATAATATGTAACAGTCTTCGAAGGTTGTCTGCAGAGCTCCTGCCCCACATGAACCCCACCTGATCCTGATGGATGAGTAATGGGACCACTTCTTCCAATCTAGTTGCTAAGATTTTGGCAAGGATTTTTTCATCCACATTAATTAAAGATATAGGGCGATAATTAGCATACTGCTGTGGATCTCTTCCCTTTTTATGCAGTAGCATAATAACAGCTGTCCTCATGCTTTCAGGTAGCCTACCTCTTTGCAATGCATCTCGATATACAACCAGCAGTCTAGGAGCAAGGTCTTCTATGAATTTCTGATAAAAATCTACTGAGAACCCATCGTTTCCGGGGGCCTTTCCTATCTTGAGCCCTCTTATTGCTTTTTTGATTTCTTCTACAGAGATATCGTTCTCCAAAAGAGCTCTCCCATCCTGTGTCAAAGCTGGAATTTCAATTGAAGAAAAAAAACTTTCTAATTTGTTTTTATCTATCCCACCCTGAGATGTATACAAATCTTGATAAAATTCCCTAAATGTGGAATTTATGTCTCTTTTGTTCATAATGAGATTATTGTCTTTATCAAAAATAGATGGAATAATATTTTGAGATTGTATTTGTTTTACTCTGTGTGCCAGAACTTTGCCAGCTCTCTCCCCCTGCTCGAAATATTTCTGCCTGGTGCAAAACAGGGCAAATTCAGTTTTTCTGTTCAGTATGTCATTTAATTCGCATTTAAGCTCATTCAGTTTACCCCACGTATCCGCGTCTTGCTGCTCCATGTGTTGCTTTTCAAGCTTTTTGATATCTTGATCTAGTTTAAGTAGCCTTTGACTCTCCACTTTTTTGATACATGAACATCTTTGAATAATATGCCCCCTCAGAAAAGATTTGAAAGCATCCCACATTACCCCATGGTCCTCTATAGAGCCTTCATTATACTCCCAAAATTCCTGCATTACGGATTTAATAAAGATGCAGTTTTCTTCCCTGTTCAGCATACAGTTGTTAAAACGCCATCGCAAGCTTTTTTCTGCTTTATCTAGAGGGCAGAGGACCAAATCCACTGGTGCATGGTCAGATAGTACTATGTTTCCAATTGTAGAATTTAGCACCTGACTGACCAAATTATGGGATAAAAGAAAGTAATCTATCCTGGAATAACTTAAGTGAGGATGTGAAAAAAAAGTAAAGTCCTTTTCATGTGGATGCAATAATCTCCAAATATCAACAAGACCCAACTCTTCAGACAACACATCTATTGCCATAATCCCGGCAGAGTTAGCTTGGGTGGGTTGATAAGTTTTATCCATTATTAAATTTCTGACTTGATTAAAATCCCCCCCTAGAATTATATTATTGTTTCCCATATTTCTGATTAAGTTGCAGACTTCGTGAAAAAATTCTGGGTTGACAGAATTAGGAGCATAAATGTTAGCAATAGTCATCCTTTGACCCTCTAAAGTGACATCCAATATAACCCATCTACCATCCTTGTGAGAGACATGTTTATGTACTTGACAGTCTATATTTTTCCTTATCAGAATACTCACTCCTCTTTTCTGCGAGGAAAATGTACTATGATATTCCTGCGCAACCCATTCTCTTTTGAGTTTTGCTGCTTCCTCATCATTAAGATGGGTTTCTTGGATGAGGGCTATATCAGCCTTTTTTTGTTTCAGATAAGTGAGGATTTTTTTCCTTTTAACCACATTATTGCACCCTGAAATATTCCAAGTTACAATTTTAACCAGCTGCATATTGCTCTTCTGGAATAATAATACACTACCATCCCAATGAGGCAACCCACCATCTTGGTTACCCCTCCTTTGCTATTAGAAGTTTTCAGGAATACAGGATTAAAAGTATCAAAGTTATATCTGCATGAGACACCTAGGGTTAAACACCAAACAAACACATACAAACTTAAAAACACACTGCAACAGCAGCCTACAAACATGTTACTTTCCAACATCAAACCTTCCGTCAAGTACATGGCTCCCCCAACTGCGCCCACACGGCCAGCTACCTCACCATTCCCCCTGAATTTGACGTATCCCTTTTATCCATTGCGAAATGCTGTAAGTTTGTTATTAAAGCTTGACTGAACCCCTACATCATAAACCATATCCATGTGAAGACCACTCATGTCCAGTTCAAACTTCTCAGCGTTTTTTTTTCTTTCTTCCGACATCATTCCAGTAGTACTGTTCCATAGTATATTTTCATACCTTGTCGGTATCACACTCTTCTCCCCCGCTGGCCCCCGTTATCCCCTCACCTTCGAGGCAGATGAGAAAAGATTTTGCATCCGCTGCACATGAGAACTCGTGCCGCTTGCTGTCCAGAGTGAAAGTCATTGTTGCCGGGTATCGCAGGGCATATTCGACATTACGTTTACGGAGAATTCGTCTCACCTCCTCGAATTTTTTGCGTTTCTCTTGTATCTCCTGAGCATAATCTTGGAAGAAAAAGATCCTTGCACCGTTCCAGGTGACTTGCTTCTTCTTTCTCGCCGCCGTTAACACAGCAGCTTTAGCCTTGTCCCGTAGGAACCGAACAATGATGTGCCTTGGCCTGGCGTTGTCTCCTGGCCGAGGGCCAACCCGGTGGATCCTGTCAACTTCGTACCAGCCATCAACATTAATATCCAATGCTTCCGATAGCAGTGTTTTCATAAAGCCATCCCAGTCACGACCTTCCATTCCTTCTTTCACACCAGCAATACGTATGTTTTGACCCTGGGAAAAGCCTTCCAGTGCTGTTATTTTCTCTTTCAACATATGATTTTGTCTTGCTAGGTCTTTCACCACCGGGGCCCTATTCGCCTCTTCCTCCTCGAGTTTGGATATTCTGGATTCCGCCTCAGTAATTCTGCAGCCCAGACTTTTAACAGTCTCATTCACCGCCTCAACTCCCTTTTTTACCCCCGAGATGTCCGTAGCCAGACTCTTGAGAATATTTTTGATACCCTGCAATTCAGTCATTACGGTTGAGGCGTCTTGTGGAGATGAATCCGCCATCTTAATTGCATCGGCAGTCTCCTGGGTGTTCTTGCCCCATTGGTTTTGAGAGGGGTTACGAGTAAAATAGTGGCTTTTTACCGACATATTACTTTGCAGTATCTGATTCGTCAGCAGTATACGTACTATTGCAACTTCAATTTATAAGAGAATGGGGGAAACAGCTAAGCAGGCTCGGCTCGCTTCTCCTACGCAGCCATCTTGGGCGTGTCACCACCGGAAGTCAAGAACCATCTTTCATCTATAGTGGATATAACCACATGGGCTTGGGATTACTTTGGCAAAGCTTTGTCAAGCATGACAATACAGAGTTACATCCCGACTGTTACCAGCATCAAGTCCAAAAGCCAGGGTCAGTCATGGTATGGGGTTGTATCAGTGCCTTGTATCAGGTAACTTACTGTGATGGCAGCATTAATGCAGAAAAGTTCATTGAGATTTTGTAGCAACATATGTTGCTTTCAAGATGACATCTTTTTCAGGGATATTTTAACAGGCCAATGCAAACCAACTGTGCTGGCAGTACATGATGCAGCCCATCTATCATGCTTCACCTCACTGCACTGTTGGTGCTGAATGGACAACTCCCCTTCAGCACCAATGTTTTGGAGAGCAGAGTGGCATGTGGGCATGATTCAGAGACACTTAAACAGCCCCAGCTGAAGCCTGTTAAGAAATGACTCTTTTCATCCTGCTTCAGAACTCAGAGGAGTATCAGAAACTTCCACCAACACTCAGGTCAGTCGAGTTTTGACACAGTAGCTTAGCTCATGTGACGCTCTCCTCCTCCCAGGCCACAAAGCTGATGTTGAGAGTGAGGAAGATGGCAATGCTTGAGCACCACAGGAATTCCTACCTCCTTCAGCAAGGGACTGAAGATTCTCCAAGCACCCTCTAGCACTCTCTGCAGCCTTCCTGCAGCCTACAGCCTGATCAATGCCTCACACAGCAGCACTGCCAATTTGCCTCACCACCACAGCCCTTTCCCCTCACCCTTTGTATAAATAAAAGAACACTTTTCATTCACTGAAGCCTCTGGGTCCTGCCTCACCTAGCATCTTGTTCTATCACCACCTTCTGCATACTTTACAAAGGCATGGCTGTGGAAGGACATTGTGCCTGTCCCCTATGTCCCCAATAGAGAACGTTTTGTGAATTTTGAAACAAAAAATGACAATGAAGACTCGGTACTGCTGCACACCATAAGACCTGTTTGCAGAAAGAATGGGACAAAGTTACACCTGAAATACTACATCACTTGGTGTCTTCAGTCCTTAAACATATTTTAAGTGTTGTGAGAAGGAATGGCAACATTACAAAGTGGTAAATACTTTACCGTCCCAACTTTTTTGAAATTTGTTGCAAGACTCAGAATTGAAATAATTACCTTCTTAAAAAAAAAAATCATGAGGTGTGCAATACAGGTCAAAGATTATTTCCAATTCATTGTTTTCAGTTTTAAACACATCATTCCAACGTTTTCTGATCTGGGGATGTACATAGTGTGTGATTACAGGCATAACGACTCCATTTCCATCATATGCACAGACTTTTTTAGACTTTATCACAGACATGCAAAGTATTGGTGCTTGTCCTGTCCTGTGGTCAAGTGGCCGGTCTTCGAGTATTTGAATATTCGGAGCCTGCGGGAGATTTGTTCTTTCTCTATCTCTCTCTGTTCTCTGTAAATAAGCTGTGACCTTTTGCTACATAATCATTTCCTGGAGGCTGCACACACACTGCTTGTTTACTCCATCATAAGGATCACCTACAGACAAGACATCTTTCTGCTCACGCATCACTCTATGCTCTCATGGCCTTCTTTTCTCCACCTCTCTTTCTCTCACTTCCAGTACTTATTTTTTTTATCCCTCTCTCCAACCCCCATATCCTTGCTTTTGCTTTCCATTTCTCTGTCTATCCAGACATTTTATCTTCCATCCATCTCATTCTTTACTATTACCTGTTGTTCTCCATTCCTCTCTCCTTTCTTTTCCTCCATATGCTTCTTTTATATTTCCATCCTCTTTTTCGTTATATACCAATATTTCCTTCACTCTCCCTCTTTCTTCTACCACCCTTCTCTCTTTCCCTTCTTGGTTTCTTCTCTCTTACCTTTTTTTTTTCATCATGACATTCTCTTATGATGGTTTGAGGGTGGAGCTCCTGTCATGCTACTTGTTTGGAAGCTTGTACCAATATTGTAACAGACCAATTAGAGGAGGGGCATATAAACATTAAAAAAGAAGCTTTCCAGCCCTGGAGGAAAATGGAGGTAAACTTGTTAGAGATCTTTAAATAACTTTAACTTAATAGTTTTATCTATGTTGGTCTTGGGTGTGTGTGTTTTAAATACTTGCATTGTCCCTGGTCTGCTTCACAACTCATCTCCTGGTGGTCGTCATTATGGTGGAGAATGCAAGCATCTTATGAGTTGGCATCACTGGGAAATTGGTACATTTACAGCATACTCACATTAGGAACAATTGCCTTGTACCACTCCTGAAAGTGATTGTCCTCCCTCCCCACTGGCCTGTGCTTGCACTGTGCTTAACGTTAATGTCCTGAGTGTGCTTATGTCATTATACCATCATGATGCAGTTTTATTCATCAACTACCGTACAATTCAGATTCATCAGTAAGGTGAGAACCAGACCTGTCATTAACCCAAATATTCTCCAAATCAATTGAAAAGTTCATGCTATAGTATTCGAGTTCCTTGCGGTTAGCAATCACACTGTGCATGAGCCCAACTAACTAACTCTGTCTTCCAAGAAGTCCCAGTGAACCACACCCAGATGAAATATGCCACGATCACACTAGTCAAATGAATCAGACATTGGGGATCAAACACACTTGGGTGTGGTACGGATCACCTAGTGTTAGTACACCCTTAGAATCATATACCAGTTACTTGCATGGGTAGGAGTTTGCTAGATTGGGGTTTTCCTTTGTTTGTTTGCTTTAATTATAAGTGGTAGCTATTTGGCAAGCAAAAACAAAAAAAAAGTATTCCTATAATTCCAAGGACTTCTTTCTCTGAAAAGTGGAAAATGAAATGGGGAAGCCACACCACAGGACAGCTAGAGCATGAAGCTGTGGTTTGATTCCATTTAAAATCTTGTCATAGAGGAGAATAGGGCACAATGAGGTGTGTTGAAGGACATTTATCAAGCTTCTGCTCAACACACTTTTCATTTTTCAACATACATTTTCCTATCATCTTCTCCGATGATGACAGGAAGCCATCGCCCTAACCTACAGGTATTTCTGGATGATAAAAACAGTGGCATGAAGAGCTTGAGGTAGAAAGTCTCTGATTACAGAAAGAGGACTTCCAGCTCTGGGTTATGGAATACCTCCCAGTCTCACTGGGAAAGTGCTGATATACTGTCTGCCAGACAACTGCCCCACACCACATGTGAGGGAAGAGATATACTTGCCTACATCGCTACCTGTGCCACACTTCCTCTGGCCTTGAGTAGCTGCAGATTCAGAAGAGTTGGCCACACTGGAACACACTGCCATAGAAAGAGCCTCAAGCCATGTGTGGACTTTATGCTTGGGCGATAAGTTTTTGCTGGTCGAGAGGGACTGTTTAGGGCAGCACTGTCCCCTGGGCCTCGCCTCTCCTTCTAGAGCCATACCACCATATTTTGCCATGTGTTCAAGTCTGGTAGATGTAATCTTAGGGGGTAGTCTTAGGTGGCGCTTCTGTCATCCTGCCCATATGGATGCCTCTCACCATTGTAAAAGACTTGTTATGGAAGGGGCATATACTGTTTTAAAATAGCTCTCAAGCTCTGTGACCAAGAAGGGAAAGCTCTTCACCCAACTCTTACTATCTATCATTACATTACAGGTATTTAGCAGATGCTCTTATCCAGAGTGACATACAACATACCCAGAGCAGCCTGAGGGTTAGGTACCTTGCTCAAGGGCATTTCAGCCATTCTTGCTGGTCCAGGGAATCAAACCAGCAACCTTTTAGTCCCAAAGCTGCTTCTCTAATCTTTAGGCCATAATATATGGGAGGCCAACTTCATTGCAATAATCCCCATCCACAGGGCGCAAAGACTCACTGAATGGTTTGATGAACGTGAAATTTGTGAGCATAATGTGTCACACATCTGTAGCTACTTGCTAATGCTGAGAGTGTATATTTTGCTTCTTACCATCAGATAGCACACTCGTCTCACTCTGTGTGTCATCATGATTAGAAGCAACGGGGAAAAGCTCCTCAAGGGACGTGATCTCATTGTGATCTGTTGCTGAGGACAGAGAGGAGATGAGGCCAGCTCTCTGGGAGAAAGGGCTGCTGGGTGAGGAGACTTTGTGAGATGACGGTGGTGATGTAGAGGGGCTCTTATGATGCTGTGCTGTGAATGCTGACTGAACTGGCTGCTTTTCTTTATGCTCTGGAACAGAGGCGACAACCTCTTTACTGCTTTTTCTGTAGGTCTGTGTATATGGAAAAAATAAACATAAAAATAGCAAGCATATACAGTGTCTTGCAAAAGTATTCATCCCCCTTCGTGTTTGTCCTGTTTTGTTGCATTACAAGATGGAATTAAACTGGATTTTGGGGGGGGTTAGCACCATTTGATTTACACAACATGCCTACCATTTTAAAGGTGAAAATCGTTGTTTTATTGTGACACAAACAATAATTAAGATCAAAAAACAGAAAGCTGGAGTGTACATAGGTATTCACCCCCTAAATTCTATACTTTGTAACGTTACCTTTTGCTGCAATTACAGCTGCAAGTCTCTTGAGGTATGTCTCTATTAGCTTAGCACATCTAGCCACTTGGATTTTTGCCCATTCCTCAAGGCAAAACTACTCCAACTCCTTCAAGTTTTATGGGTTGCGTTGGTGTACAGCAATCTTCAAGTTATGCCACAGGCCACTCCAAGCCATTTAAATGTTTCCGTTTAAACCACTCCAGTGTAGCTTTAGCAGTACATTTAGGGTCATTGTCCTGGTGGAATGTGAACCTTTGTCCCAGTTTCAAACCTCTGGCCGACTCAAACAGGTTCCAGAACTGCCCTGTATTTAGTGCCATCCATCTTTCCTTTGGTCCTGACCAGCTTTCCTGTCCCTGCAGATGAAAAATATCCCCACAGCATGATGCTGCCACCACCATACTTCACTGTAGGAATGGTGTTCTCAGGGTGTTGAGTTTGCGCCACACATGGCATTTTCCATAATGGCCAAAAAGATCAAATTTAGTCTCATTTGACCAGAGAATTTTCTTCCATATGTTTGGGAAGTCTGTCACATGCTGTTGGACAAACTCCAAACATGTTTTCTTCAGCAATGATTTTTTTCTGCCCACTCTTCCATAAAGCCCCACTCTGTGGATTGTACTGTATGGCTTAAACTGGTACTGTGGACAGATATGCCCATCTCCACTGTGGATCTTTGCAACTCCTTCAATGTTATCTTTGGTGTCTTTGTTGCATCTCTGATTAATGCCCTCCTTGCCTGGTCTGTGAGTGTTGGTGGGTGGCCTTCTCTTATCAGGTTTGTAGTGGTGACACATTCTTTCCATTTTGCTCTAATGAATTTAACGGTGCTCCCTGGGATATTCAAAGTTTGGAATATTTTTTATAACCCCACCCTGATCCATACTTCTCCACACCTTTGTCTCTGACCTGTGTGGCATGATCCTTGGTTTTCATGTTGCTTGCTTAGTAATGGGTTAGGGTCTTTCCAGAACAGGTTGATTTATACAGACATCATGTGACAGACCATGTGACACTGATTGCACACAGGTAGATCTTAATCAACTAATTATGTGACTTATGAAGTTAATTGGTTGGACCAGCTCTTATTTAGTGGTTTCATATGAAAGGGGTGAATACCTATGCACACTCCAGATTTCTATTTTTCATCTTAATTATTATTTGTGTCACAATAAAACAATTTGCACCTTTAAAGTGGTAGGCTTGTTGTTTAAAATAAATGGTGCTCACCCTCCAAAAATCCATTTTAATTCCAACTTGTATTGCGACAAAACAGGACAAACACCAAGGGGGATGAACATTTTTGCAAGACACTGTATATATAATTTATCATCATTTTTGCACTTCCAATGTTGAGACAAGAGCGCATCACTAACTTTTTATTATCAAAACCAATAAATTGGAACAGGCTGAGAAGAGAAAAAGAGGGAAACATAATGCACTATAAGTGACTTTCTGCACTTAAATACCATTTCAAAATATAGCATTGTTCATTTTAAAGTGCTTCTCTTTTCTTCTAGTAACACTGCCTTTTCAAACATTTTCTATTCCTCCTTGGGGGGGAGGGGTGTCATCGTGTCCACTCCAGTACTCACTCCTCTTTGCATCAATGGCTCTAATGGTGGCCCCTCAGGAGTGCCTGACCTGTCACCAACACATACTTATGCCCTAAGGTTTACATTTGAATTTCACTTTCCCTATTACACATTCGAAGAATGTCAAAGCTGAACACATCCATTAACATCACAGCAGTGAAATGTTAGACACTTGCTCCTTCACCTTCTCTTGCACGTCTTTTCTTTAAAAAATGCTGGACTGCTGGAGTGGCTGACATTTTATTGTACTGTTGTATTTTATTGTTGTACATTTTTAATTAAGCATCAAACACAGCAGAGCGCAGGCAGCAAAGACTTCTCCTTTTCCTCATCAATATTATTTTTACAGAAATTTTGATTCAGATTTTTTGCATATATATATTTCATTTATAGTTCTAACAGAGTGCCAGTAAAAATTGTTTTCATGTGTCAGCATGACCACTGCTGTGCCATTTGCCACTAACAAGTGGTTTACAAAGCTACAGTGAACAACACTGGAACAATGTTGGTTGGTTGTGTCTGATCCAGAAATGATATTTGGTTTAAAATTAAGTTAAAGCATCGGTCAGTCTTCCAACAATATACTTCAAATCGAGGTATAAGTAGCACTGTTAACCTATTATTTTTTCCTACCTGCAGGGCTACTCTGACAAAGAACACTTCCTGTGCAAGAATTTCCTGTTAAATCATACTCAAAGAAACAAATATTCGGGAATATGTTCGGGAAACAAATGTTCGGGAATCAGACACAGTCTCAGCATTTAAGTCTAGGCTGAAAACATATCTGTTTAGTAAAGCCTTTTGTTAATGGTGTTTATGAGGTAAAGGTTTAGATCTAGAGGGTCCTCAGACATAGTGTTTTGGTAAACTGGGATGTATGGATGCTGTCAGTCCCCACTCGCTTGCT
>JAODOM010000017.1:17575719-17586921 GCA_027576675.1 Plicofollis nella
AGCGTATCGGATTTTAACTAAAGCGACTAAGCGTATCGGCAGGCAGAGCAAGCGTATCGGGCCCGATACGCTAAAACACTTTGGGGAAACCCATGCTATTGTTATGGAGCGATTTCTGGCATAAGAATTTCCTTCAGGATTAATAAGTTTTATCTTGTAAAGAATTACAAAAATTGTCTCACAAGACCAATAACAGACTTCCAAGCATCAATAATTCTACACTTTGCTCCATGTAATCTTGCACACAACCTCTCATGAGCCACAACACCGATCATAATAGGATCCCATATATTAAATAAAGGTAATGTAGGTGTAAACCATAACTGCAGCATACTTTTTTGGCTGCTATAAGAGCTGCAAGGAGTAGTTTGCACTGGGAGACAGAGAGCTGCAGAAAAGAATCATCATTAAGGAGAAAAAGTAAAGGTGAAGCCACAGAGTCAGTGTCCAGAACAGGTAATAACACTGAGGCTGCAGTACATCAAAATTTTGAGATAGTGGGGCACTCCTAAAACAGAGTATTGTGGCAGCAGCTCCAGTGTTATATATGACAATTAGGATTACTGGTACGTTTCTTAGAAACTGCTTTAAGGGAGTTGCGTAAACCTTGTGAATAACTTTGGCAACCTACCAGCAGCACGCACCCTCAAATAAAGCAAGCGCTCTTTGCCATGCTGCTCCAGTGGTGCTGAACGGATAGCTCCCACCACAAACTCACCACACTCTGCGGTGGCATTTCAGCACGATCAGTGTTATGGACCAACAGCGCCCATGTGGCCAGAGAGTGGACCCTGCTGACTCCGCTTGGCTACAGCGTGCTAATGAACTACCCTTCATGAGGCGCCAAGGAAGTACAAAAAGGCGATGCTGCAGTTCACAAGCAAGCAAGCTCATTCTCATAATATAGACTGTTCTAAGGCCTGAATCCTGTGCTTCCAGACAGTGGGAAGGACAGTCTTCTACACATTGTTGCCAGTGGCTCCCTCAGACACCCCAGAGATGCGCCAGCAAGCAAGAGCCAGCTAACCAGCCTGCACTTCACCACCTAGAGCCCTGTCCCAGCACCCAGAGCGCACATGTACGTGCACGCACGCACGCACACAATCTCACTTCTGAAAAAGAAAAGAAATAAAAGAGGACTTTTTAACTGTACCTAACCACGACCTCCCAAGCCTGTTTTCCCAGCACAACCCTGTGAGAGCTTGCATTGGTGGAGAATACAGAGGCTGGATATGGAGGCAGCCAGGGGGTCCCCTGACCTGATCCCCATCATCCAGTATCTCTTCGACACCAGGCTCCAGCAGAGCCAGCTGTCCCAGGAGATGGCAAGGGGCCTCCATGCTGCCACCCAGGAAATGCTGACCTTTCAACAACTGAACCCAGAATGGCCAGCACCTTCTGAGCAAATTCTCCTTCTGTGACCCTCTCAAAGGTCCTCAGGAATGCCTGGACGTCGTTGTCTGCATTGAGCCTAGTGAGGAGGCATTAACCATCTCTGGCTGGGTCAAGGAGGGGGACTGCAGCTGGGGGGCAGTGTGTGCTTCATGCTCTGGCACTCCTGAGTGACAGTATCGAGGCCAAGGGCTAGCTCCTGAAACAGCTGCCCTTGCTGCACGCCGACATCCAGGAGATGCCTCACCACTGGGTCCATGGCCAGGGTGCCTGAGTCTGCATCTCCTACCCAGTATGCTCTGGCCACATTCCCAATGCTGCATGGCAATATAGCTTACAGCAGGTTATGGGCGCTGAACTGCTGGCTGTCCAGGTGGTACTCTGAAAACAACATAGGCTTTAGGTAATTGGAGTAGTTTTGAGGACAAGGCTGGCCTGTTAGGGTGGGACGGTATCCATCCCACTTGGGAACATGCTGCTCTCGTTTCTTGCAGCATAGCTCATAGTCTCAGAACAGGCCTAGTTAACTTGTGATAATCCAGAGCCAAGGCCAGGGAGTAGACAAACAAGCTAAACCAACTGTCTGCTAGCTGCACAGAGTCGTCACTCAGGTTCCACTATTTTGAGACTGTGCGTGTTCCAAGCTATACAAAAAAGTAGAAATACTCAGTTTGTTCTCGGAATCTAATTAATATAAAATCAGATCATACTGACTGTATAGTCACTGTCAGCACCTTGGGTAGGAATATTAAATATTAGATCTCATGTCTAAAGCACCAGTTCTTAATGAACTTATTACTGATCAGGAGTTTAATGTACTGTGTTTAACAGAAACATGGATTAAACCAAATGAGTATGTAGCATTAAATGAAGCTAGTCCTCTTGGATACACACCAGCCTCATCTGAGGGGCAGAGGAGGTGTCGCAGTTATTTATAATGATTATCTAGGTGTGACACAAAAACCTGGATGTAAATTCAATATGTTTGTAGTTCTTCATACTAACAACATATGCAGCCACAAAAAATAAGTCTACCCAATCAATTCCACAACTTATTAGTTACAGGCCCCTGGGGCCATATTCTGAGTTTCTTTCTGAATTTGTGGATTTCATCTCAGACCTAGTTATTTCTTTAGACAAAGCCTTAGTTGTTGGAGACTTTAATATTCACTTCAATAACCCAGAAGACCCTCTGAAAACAGTGTTTGTGTCCATTTTAGATTCAGTAAGAGTTAATCAGAATATCATAGGACCTATTCATAATGGTGGTCATGCTCTTGATCTAATACTAATGTCAGTAAACCCACTGAGAGTAAACAAACTACTAACATGGATACTTTGAACTACAGTTCCCAAGATTCACAGCACCCTCTGTCTCCCTCCTACTGAAAGTCAGCTGTTTCTCATTTCCTCATTTACCTGGTCACCTATTTAAGCTCCCCTAAATAACACTCCAGTGTGAAGTTTTGTTCTGTCTTTCCAGTTCATACCAAGCCTCGTTTCTTCTGACTGACTCTTGTTTCTTCTGACTGGCTCTTGTTTTTTCTGGCTCTTTCCCTATTTCTCTCATGTTTTTGCTCTTGCCTTATCTACCCTGTGTTCACCAATTGCCCGACCCTTGCTTGTTTACTGACACTGATTCCTGTCCCTCGCTTTGGCTTCATCATCAGTCTGCATCTTGCTCTCCTCTGTGCATACATCTGTAAGTGCCTAACAGGATACTTCGCCACAACATGGATGTAGCAGAGGATTCGAAACAAACTGCTCTCAATGTGTGGGGTGTTTGCTAGGGGAATATCAGTAGATGCTCGCTGACCTTAATACTCGGATGAGACAACTCGCAACTGTGATATCACAGGCCCTCCTAGCATGCCCTGAGTCTCCTCCCAGCCCTGTGTTACAACTACCCACGCCAGAGTAGTTCACTGGAGATGCCGTTGAATGTAAAGGTTTTTTACTTCAGTGTTCGATGTATTTCACCACCATGTCTAATCTGTCCAGTGAGCACAAGATCGCTAAGTTTTTGTCCTTTCTCACTGGCAAAGTGCTCCGCTGGGCTACTGCCATTTGGAACAGGGGCAGGAAACAAACCACTTCATATGAGCAGTTCCTCTCCCTATTCAAAAGGGTTTTTGATCATGAACCTGAAGGGATTGAAGTAGGAGAGAGTCTACTTGCCTGCTCTCAAGGATCTCAAAGTGTTGCTGAGTACGCCCTGGACTTCAGGACACTAGCAGCAGCCAGTGGATGGAATGACCCAGTGCTTAAAGCAGTTTTTCGCCAAGGTCTGTGCCCAGAGATAATCAGTAAACTGGCCTGTAGAGACGAGAGAAAACTCAGCTCTAAATCCTTTAAGATTCCAGTTTTACTAAAGATGGCATCCTCCACACACATCCTATCTGCTTTTGTTGATTCAGGGGCAGAGGAGAACTTTATCAGCAGCAACATCGTACAGAAGCTCAACCTACCTACAACCCCTCTGCACAGTGCACTCAGCATTAGAACCATTGATGGAGGACCCATAGGCGATGGGCTTGTTACCACTCGCATCCATCCCGTCCAAATTCAAGTAGGAGCATTACACAAGGAATTCATTTCTCTATGTCACCTCAACTGTTGATCATGACATCATCCCTGGCCACAGCTATATGATCCGTTACTCTCTTGGCAAAGTAAAGAAATTCTGCAGTGGTCCCCCACGTGCTTTCTTGTGTCTTTCTTGTCCTCAGGTTAGGGTGTCTTCCACCTCAGTAGACAGTCCTCAGCCAGACTCCATAGACAATGTTCCTGACTGCTATCAGGACCTTCTGGAGGTCTTCAATAAGGGGAAGGCCTGCGGACTACCACCACACCAGCCGTATGACTGCATGATTGACTTACTACCAGGTATGTCGCCACCACATGGTCATATTTACCCTCTATCCCAGAAGGAGCATGTTGCTATGAAGGAGTATATTCAGGAGGCCCTCAAACAGGGACATGTCCATCCTTCCAAGTCCCCTGCTTCCGCTGGTTTCTTTTTTGTGGAGAAATGAGGAGGTGGTCTAAGGCCTTGCATTAATTACAGAGGTCTCAACCAGGTTATTGTTAAATACCCCAGCCTCTTCCATTAGTCCCTGCAGTGCTTAAGCAACTCAGATCCACAAAGATCTTCTCGAAGCTTGATCTCTGAAGTGCTTATAACCTGATCAGGATCAGAAAGGGAGACGAATGGAAGACCACCTTCAGCATGACCGCTGGACACTTCGAATACCGGGTAATGCCTTATGGCCTTTCTTCGGCACCCAGCATGTTCCAGTGTCTTATCAATGACGTGCTCTGGGACATGCTGGGCAAATATGCTATTGCGTACATAGATGATATTCTGATATACTCAGATATCAAGAGTCACCAGGAACACGTCTGAGCCATTCTCAAGTGTTTACTGAAGAACCACCTCGACGTAAAGGTGGAGAAATGCGAGTTCCATCAAAGTAAGATCTCCTTCCTTGACTATATTATCAGCACAGAAGGGGTAAGCATGGACTCGACCAAAGTATCCCCTGTCACCTCCTGGCCGACACCCCAAGTCCATAAAGGATCTTCAGTGATTCTTGGGCTTTGCTAACTTCTACCGCTGATTCATTCGGGGTTTTAGCACCATAGCAGCCCCTCTAACAGCATTATTGAAAAAGGGACCTAAATGTCTACAGTGAAATTCAGCTGCAGAGGGAGCCTTCAATCAACTCAAGCTTGCCTTCACCTCGGCTCCCATACTCCAGCATCCTGACCCTACTAAGCCATTTGTCTTTGAAGTGGATGTGTCTGATGCTGGAGTTGGGGGCATTCTCTCCCAACGCTTTGGGAAAAAACATAAGCTATACCCAGTAGCCTTCTTTTCTAAGCAATTATCTTCAGCAGAAAGGAATTATGACATGGGGAACAGAGAACTCCTCGCTATCAAGTTAGCCCTCAAGGATTGGTGACACTGGTTAAAGGGGGCTACTCACCCCTTCACAATCCTCACGGATCACAAGAATTTGGAGTATCTCAAGAAAGCCAAGAGATTAAATCCACGTCAGGCCAGGTGGGCATTGTTCTTTATCAGGTTTGACTTCACAATTTCATTCCATTCAATAAAAATTTGATCACAAAAAAACCAATTTCATTCCATCCAGGTTCCAAGAACACTAAAGCAGATGCACTGTCTAAGGTGTCTGGTCCATCCCTCTAAGACTCAGTATCTCACAATATCCTTCCTCCACAGTGCTTCATGTGATCCATCACCTGGGAACTGGACAAGGAAATAAGGAAGTCACGGCTGCAAAACCATCCTATTCATCTCCCACCTGGCCTTCTCTACATACCCACGCACCTTCACAGCTGACTCATCACCTGGGCACATGCATCTCCCACCACTGGACATCCGAGCAGTCAACGCACATACCAAATGCTGAAAAATAAGTTTTGGTGGGAGAACATGCTCACAGAAATCAACCAGTTTATCGCTTCATGTTCTGAATGTGCCCAAGCTAAAGTCCTGAGAACCCCCTCTCATAGGCAAATTACTATGTCCCCTCCAGATTCCCCAGAGACCCTGGTCACACTTAGCTATTGACTTTGTCACGGACCTCCCTCCCTCTCAAGGAAACACCACCATAATGGTAACCATCGACAGATTTTCTAAAGCACTTAAACTCATCCCGTTGCCTGGCATCCCCACAGCCACCCAAATCACAGAACTGCTGTTTCAACAAGTCTTCAGATATTATGGCATTCCCAAGGATATAGTCAGTGACCAGGGCCCTCAATTCGTTTCACAATTCTGGACTAGCTTCATGGAAAGGTTAGGAGTATCGGGAAGCCCCGCATCAAGCTATCACCCCCAAATCTAACGGTCAAGTAGAGAGAGCAAATCAGGAAATCGGTTGTTTCCTAAGATTCTACTGCATGCGTAACCAGGGGGACTGGGCACGCTTCCTTCCTTGGGCTGAGTATGCACAAAACTCACTCAAACATTCAGCCACCCAGTTAACGCTGTTTCAGGGCATACTCGGTTACCAACCACCCTTGTTCCCTGGGACAACACTCCTAGCCAGGTACAAGCAGTTGACGACTGGTTCAGATGCAGTCAAGCTGTCTGGGAGGAGGTTTATCAGCATCTTGTAACAGTTTGCACTAAGTACAAGGAGTATGCAGATAAGCATAGAGGAGAGATTCTGAACTTTTCCCCTGGTGACAGAGTTTGGGTAGCAACAAAGAACCTACAAGAACACAACACCTGTAGAAAACTTCAGCCACATTACTTCAGGCCATTCAAGGTAATATGTCACATTAACAAAGTGGCATATCATCTCGAACTTCCCCCACATAGCCGAATATCTCCCACCTTCCATGCAGCACATCTAGAACTTGCTATCCTGGGATCTCTTGCCAGCAACACACCGGTCCAGGAGCATCTCACACTCGAACTTGAGGGACAGCCCATCTACCAGGTAAATAAGATCCTTGACTCAAGATGAAGAGGAGGCCAAGTTGAGTACCTGGTGGACTGGGAGGGATATGGACCTGAGGAACAAAGTTGGGTCAGGGCCAAGGACATCCTAGATGCCCTGTTAAAACAAGTCACACCCAGCATCCCAACAAACCAGCACCCAAAGGCAGGGGTCATCCAAGAAAAAAGGTAGCTCCCGGAGGTAGTTCCTGGGGGGGGATCGGTTCTGTCAGTTAACCCGCTGAAAGTAAACAAACTACAAACATGGACACTTTGAACTACAGCTCCCAAGATTCACAGCGCCCTCTGTCTCCCTCCTACTGAAAGTCAGCTGTCTTTCATTTCCTCAATTACCTGTTCACCTATTTAAGCTCCCCTAACAAACACTCCAGTGAGAAGTATCGTTCTGTCTTTCCAGTTCATGCCAAGCCTTGTTTCTTCTGATTGTCTCTCGTTATTTCTGACCCTTTCGTCATTTCTCACACGTTTTCGCTCTTGCCTTATCTACCCTGTGTTGTTCGCCAATCGTCAAACCCTTGCTTGTTTATCGACGCTGATTCCTGTCCCTCGCTTTGGCTTCGTTGTTAGTCTGCATCCTGCTCTCCTCTGAGCATACATCTGACCTCCAGTCCTATTTTCTCTTATAATCTCCCATATATTTAATCTCTTTGTCTATGTCAATTCAGTATTGTAACTTGCACCAAGAGAAATACAGTTACAGTATGACCCTTTTGGACTCACTTCTGACGAGATCTCATCTTTTATTTAGTTTAACTCCACATTGGTCAAATGATTTGTGTATATCACATTGTAATCTAAGACTTATGCAAGCTTTAGTGATTGAACCAACCTTTTTTTGTAATTCTTGTTTTTTCTCTAGTGCATCATCCTCTGGGATCTCTAAAAAGAGAGTTCATGGTTAAATAATAACACTAGCATAGCATAAAAACATACAAATGACATATATACTTTTTACACAGGGCACATGGATGTTGAGCTTGTTACACTCACTTTGGCTTTTCATATCAGTCCTGGGCTTCCCTGACTTTGAATGGACAGTGTTGTTATCACTCTCTTCGCTGAGTTCCAGCTGGGTAGCTGAGTCATTAGTATGGGGACCCAAAGTGAGCTGCTCTCGGAGCTTATTCCTCTCAATCTCTAAGGATGGGGAGGGTGAACAGCTGTTGATGTTATAGCCCAATTAGAATACCATGTTTCATTCTCCACGATCTTAAACTATGGTCTTAAACTCCTCCAATATATTCCATTCTTGTAGCCTAAATGTTATAAACTCTGGGATCATTTTAAAGAACAGTCTCAGCTTACAGTAGTCCATTTTTGACAATAAACATTTGAGTTTGAGTAATGAGTAAGATTTTGAAGATCCATGGTTTTTTAAACATCTTTCTGGCATATTCTCAAGGTACCTTAAGTATATTGCTGCTTTAAAAACACTTTTCTATTGTGGGATTGTACTATTTTGTAAAAGTGACTCAGTGGGAATCAATTTAAATGACTCAAGGGGAACCTTGTCTGTGAGCAATAAGCCACAGTTCTTTACTTACTGTTTGCTTTGAACCACTTGTGTTGTTCTAGGCCTGATTCCAGACCAGTGCTCATTTCAACACATTCTTCATAGAAGTCTCTCAGTCTATCCCCGTTTCTGCTTTTGCCATTTGATTCCTGAGGATCTAACCTTTTCTTTCCAATTTGCTTACTCAGGGCTTCTCCATCCTGTAATAAATCTTCAAGAAGTACAACTGCTCATAACCCCTCTGTTTATCTGAAGGGTTTTATCAAATGAAATATAGCATTTTATGCACAGAGTGGTTGTAAGTTTTAAGAGATAAAAGAAGTTGCCAAAGTGACCCTGTTCAATCCTTTCACCAGCAGAATTAACTTTTATGAAAGTAAAATGTTTACCAAGGACTTTGTCTTTATTGGTGATCTTTGGTTTCTCTTTGCCATGTTCCTTCACATTCTCTGATTTTTCCAGAGGAGGTATTGGGCTACTCAAGACAGTTGATTTGGTTTCATACTCTCCAGTGTCTCTTTTTTCTTGAAATGCTTCAGAGTCTTTGCTGTCTCTTCGCTGGCCATAACGCTTTTTCTGTCGCTTGTATCGCTTTCTGTCAGTAATGCTGTTATTCATATCTTCGCTATCTGTTAGCACCTTGCTGACTTCTTTGGGAAGCTTTCTTGTTCTCTGTATAGATCTCTCCATTCCAGTAGGGATGAACAAAGGGGAAGAAGGGCAAGACTCCATATCACCTAGAAATTATATAAAATATGATCCAGTATAATGCAGGTATTATATACATACTGATACTTTTGATCATATGTGGGAAAACTGGTAATACTCATTGATATTCAGTTTATCCAACCTTCATGAGATCTGAGGGTGTGGATACTGTGATGAATAATATCTTCTGGTTCATTGCCAATACCATGTCTAGAATTCACACATCTGGAATGAAAGGAAACATTAGCAGAAATGTGTACTTCATAGTGTACGTCAACTCATCTCAACTTCCACTCAATTCTGGCTCAGTTTAACCCAATCCAATATAACCCCAAGTCAATTTCAACTCAACACAAGTTTAACTTCAATTCAACTTCAATTTAATTAATTTAAACTCAGCATTAAGAAAATTCTTCAACAAAACTCACTTTCAATTCAAGCCAACCTAAACTCTAAATCAACTTCAGCTTTACCCCTTAATGTCAGTTAATCTCTACTGAGCTTTACTCAACTCAACATACTGTAACTTCAGCTCAACTCAGCTCAAACCAACCAAACCTCAACTGAAACTAAACTCAGCTTCAGCTTTAGATTTATCCCCAATTTGATTCAACCCACCACAAGTTGAACTTCAGCTTCAACTCAGTTTTAACTTAATCTAATTACTCAACGTCAATTAATTCATATTAACTCAACTTCATTTCAACTCAGCATTTCAACTCAACTTCAACATCACTCAACACAACTTCAATGCAGCGCAACTTCAACCCAACCTCAAAGTGAGCTTTAGTATGAACTCAACTTCAATTTCCACTCAGTTTCAACACAATTTAACTCAACATTGTTTCAATAATAATAATAATAGTAGTAATAAGCCAAAATTTCAACACAAAGGAAAGAACACAGGATAATAACAAACACGACATAGACTTAGTGCAAGAATGGACTGAAATAGCAGAACATTATGTACAAAGGGTATTATACTAAAGTCACAGTATATCTAAAGCATAATAGAGAGCACTTACTTATAGCAAGGTTTCCCACCACTCAGTCGGATCAGTCTGAAACAGCTCTTGCGGCCTTGCTGAAAGCCGGGAGTGTAACGATACTCACAGCATGAGCTTATTCGACCAGCCATTATTCCATTGACGTAGAAGGTAGCACTGAATGGGTAGCCAAGATGTCTCTGAGAAATAAACTGGAACTGCTCTGTGGATGACATTATAAATTATGTCAAATTATCACAATTATGATGATTATTTCTTACTCAGCTATACAACATTAGGGAAAATGGGCCATGATTTTGGTCCTCCGTGCCAGGTATGAAAGTAAGCTATGTCTCGGAACTCTTTGAATAAGTGAATTTTTACTTCCTGGCTACATGGTGTGCAGGGTCTGGTGTTATTACCTCCAGGCTGAACAGATCCTTTAAAGACACAGATGTTCTCCCCTCCACATTTCTGTTGGAGCACTTTCATGTCATCCTGGGTGGTTCCAGGCTTTCCATGGCCCAGGTACAGCATTGTCACTACAACATTGGACTTCCTTGACTCTTTTTGTTCCTTTAGATAATTCTGATTAGGAAGAGAAATATAAATATAGAAGAAGGTGTTTGAATGTTAAAGCAAAACTCTTTGAATCTTTAAAAGGTAAAACCATTTTCAATCTTACATATGGGAACATCCAGAATCTTTACGTCTTTATAAAGATCATTTGCAATTTGTAATAATGTGATGGATTGGCATCCCATGTATGGTGTATTTGCTCCAGTGATCCATTGCAATCACAACCAGGATAGAGAAGTTTATGAGTGAATGAATGAATGAATGAATGAACAAGTGTTGCCAAGCAAAACTAACCTTGCCCGGCCTTTCCGGTGACCTTGACCTTGACCCGATTTCCCCCAAAATTTCCATCCATCCATTATCTGTAGCCACTTATCCTGTTTTACAGGGTCGCAGGTAAGCTGGAGCCTATCTCAGCTGACTATGGGCAAGAGGCAGGGTACACCCTGGAAAAGTCACCAGATCATCGCAGGGCTGACACAGAGACAAACAACCATTCACACTCACATTCACACCTATGGTCAATTTAG
>JAODOM010000017.1:17906607-17918956 GCA_027576675.1 Plicofollis nella
CAAGGTGCAACCCGTCATCGTCTACAGACGTCTACAGACAGTGGCCGATGACAACCCCAAGGTTCAGTCCTTGGTCTGCTTCTCTTCTCCCTCTACAACCAGTCTCCTGGTCTGATTATATTTCTACTCATGGTCTATCCTACCAGTGTTATACTGATGACACCCAACTGTTTCTCTCTTTTCCTCCTTCTGACACACAGATCTCTGCTCACATCTTGGCTTGCCTGTGTGACATCCAGAACTGGATGGACAACCATCACTTGAAGCTCAACCTAGGCAAGACGGAGGTAATCTACATTCCTCCTCCATCCTCTACATCCCTGGACATCATCATCTCCCTGGGGGACATCTCTAGGTTACCTTCACCCAGTATAAAGAACCTAGGGATGGCAAAATCTCCTCCTCAGCAAACATTGCTGCAGTGACCTGGACATGTGGATTCCTCCTCTACAACATCCGAAAGGTCCACCATTTTCTTTCCACTTATTCTACTCAGTTCCTGGTCCAAGCACTGACTCAGTCTGCTTGGATGACTGCAACTTTTTCCTTGCTGGCCTTGCAGCTTCTGCCATCAGACCCATGCAGCTCTTCCAGAACACTGCAGCTCACTTGGTCTACAACCTCCCTCATTCTTTCCATGTCACCCCTTTGCTTACTGACCTGCACTGGCTACCTATCGCAGTTCGTATCAAATTTAAGACCTTGGTGCTAGCTTACGAGGATCTCAAGGCGTTAGGGCCAGCATACCACCAGAGTCTGATCTGCCCACACATGCCAGCCAGATCCCTATGCTCTGCTTCTCCTGGCCCCTTCTCCTCTGTACTTCTGCCCTGACCGCTCAAGACTCCTGTCTGTCCTGGTTCCCTGTTGGTGGAATGACCTTCCCATTGAGGTCAGAACTGCTGACTCCCTGACTACCTTTAAACACAGACTGAAGACTCACCTCTTCAGGCTGCACCTCTCCCCTTCTTCCTTACCAACTGTGTAACTGCATTTCAGTCTAGATCAACCCAGGCTTTGTACTGCCTAGCCTGGGGTTAGTCATTTTGAGTTCTCTGTTTAACTGTACTTTATATGGTTGGTTTGTTTCCTTGACTGTATGAGTATTGGTATTCCAACAGAACATTACACTCGTTATTGCCGTCACTTGTTTAGTTGGCACTAGAACTTTCTTGTCTAGAAGTTCAGCACTTAGTATACCTGACTTTTGCACTCATTGTATGTCGCTCTGGATAAGCACATCTGCTAAATGTAATCTAATGTAATTAGTATTGCATGTTCTCACTAGGGTTCCTCTGGGTTCTCAGTTTTTTCTCCAACCTCCTGAAAGTTGGTGGATTGGCTACTTTATATTTCCCACAGATGTGAAATTTGTGAATCATATCCCATCCAGGGTATATACCTGCCTTGTGTCCAGTGTTCCCAGGATAGTCTATGGATCCACCACAACACCAGCATAAAATGGCTACTGAGGAAAAATGATTGAAAAAGGTGTAAGAAACATAAAAAAAAAGCAAATTTGTGAAAAGATGTTGAATTAAAAACAAACAAACAAACATATTTTACAATCCATATTATTAGCAACTCCTGTCCTGATTGGATGACTCAAATGCATTTCTTGATTGGAACTGCAATATCATTTCTTTTTGGTCAATAAACAAAAAAAAAATCTGTACAAAATCCACAGCTTCACACAAATAAAGGAGAGCACTTAAATATCTACTGTCACACACATCTGAAAGCTTCTGTAATATTATTATATTCCTACACATTGCAAATCATAAGAATAATGCATCTAAAGCACTTTGGAGACATATGGTTTATTTACTTAGCTAGCCAATTACTATCAATCCAGTGGTATAAAGTTACACATATGTTTTAAAATGTTTTCATTGACCTAATAAAAAGAACAAAATTTTGTAAAAATTAAAAAAATAATAATTAAAAAAAAACTGAATTAGCCAGTGATTATTTCCTCAATGATGTCATGGACAGAGATCAGTTGAATGAAAAGACAATGATGAATGTTGTGTTACGTGCTATGAGTGATTTTTACCTCAAATGATGAGAGATTCTGAGCTGGATGATGCTGATAAAGTGAGAACTCATTTTCCATTATAAACTTACACTGGATTGCTAATAGTTTGTGAAAACCTGACCATCACTCTCATATGTGTTTTTTGAACATTCCATGTGCTCTAGCTTTAGCCTCCCTTTTGCAGCTAAAATAACCTTCACTCCTCTGGGAAGGTTTTCCACTAGATTTTGGAGTGTGTCTGTGTGGATTTGTGCTCATTCAGCCACAAGAGTGTTAGAGTGGTCAGGCACTGATGTTGGGTCAGGAGGCCTGGGGGGTGTAGTCACCATTTTAGATCATGCCAAAGGTGTTCAGTGGGGTTGAGGTCAGGGCTCTGTGTAGGACACTTAAGTTTTTCTACCCCAACTTTAGCAAACCATGTCTTTATTGACCTCACTTTGTGCAAAAGGGCATTGTCATATTGGAACATGCTTGGCCCTTTTAGTTCCAGTGAAGGGAAATTGTAATACTACAACATACAAACATCCCATACAATTGTGTGCTTCCAACTTTGTGGCAACAGTTTGGGGAAGACCCACATATGGGTGTGATGGTCAGGTGTCCAAAAACATTTAGCCATGTAGTGTACATTCTTTCAAATTTAGTAGTCATTTTTCCCTTCATTAATAGATTAGGTTATAAATGTAGAGGTAGACAAGACATCTTTCTGTGGAGTCAGAATGGAACCTTTAAATACACTTTTTTTCCTTTTTCACTTTTGGTGGTAACTAGATTTTTAAATGCTGGAGCTTCTGGTTGTGATACATGCAAAAGAAAAACTTATTTCAGTTCAGCAAATCTTTTCATGGCCCTGCGATGGATTAGCAACCCATCCAGGATGTATGCTACCGCTCACCCAATGTCAGCTGGGACTGGTTCCAGCTTCCCCATGCCCCATAATGGATAAGTGGTATAGAAAATGAATGAATGTAATCCTGTCATTTTTATAATTATATTTAGTAGAAAGCGACCATGTGAATGGTTTTCCAAGCCCTCCACATATAGTTTCCATACATAAACTCTCAGAAAATAACCCTTTAGGGGTAAAATGGCTTGTCACTGGGGCAGTATGTTAGGTTCACCTGGGATTGAAAGTGGGTCACTGGTGTAACAGGCAGAAGCTCTATGCCCATGCCACAAGCTGCTGTTAGAAGATGCAGGTACTGAGACAGACACGAGGTTATTCAGACCAAGGATTTTCCTTGATAAGAAGGGCAGGGATATTCAAACAGCAAGTAGACAATAATCCAGAAGTACAGTCCAGGTAAAGGGTCAATATCCAGTGTCCTTCAGAATCAGCATACAAACCAAGGTGGCAGGCAAAAACAAAGTCCATGAGGCAGGCAAAGGCCAATGACAGGAAAACAAACAAGAGAAACCTCAGAGCATAAACTCAGGACCAGGCTTAATCTCTGGGTTGGCACAGCATGTCAATTCAAGACTGAGCAAAGAACTCAGGAAAAACAGGGGGCTTAAATAGGGACATAAACAAGACTCAAGTGAAAACAATACATCAATTATGAGACCAAACAAAAGGCACCGAGGACCTCACATGGCCAAAAAAGGAATAGCAGTCACAAAGTCATGGCAGGACCCCCATCCCTATGAATGTCTCCTGACATTCCTTCTGGGGTGATCAGAATGTCTTTGGTAAAAGTCCTTGATGAGATCTGGGTCCAGAATGTCTCAGGCTGGGACCCAGGACTGCTCCTCTGGGCCATACCCCTCCCAGTCCACCAGATATTGCAAGCCTTCTCGAACACGACGGGAGTCCAGGAGATGGTCAACTGTGTAAACTGACTCACCATCAATGATTCTAGGGGGTGGTGGGGATCTGGTTGCAGAGCCAGTGGGCTGGTGGTAACAGGTCGTAGATGGGAGACATGGAAGGTGGGATTAATATGCATGGCCCAGGGAAGTTGAAGATAAGAGACTGGATTAATCCTCCTCAAGACCTTGAAGGGTCCCCATGAATCATGGGGCCAGCTTGCAAGACTCCACTTGCAAGGGAAAGTCTTGTGTGGACAGCCAGACTCTTTGTCCAGGACGTAATGATGGAGCAGGCCTGCGACAACAGTTGGACTGGAGCTGGTATCGTTGTGCAAACCTTTGAAGAGCTGACCGGACCTTATGCCAGACACGTCTGCACCGCTGGACAAAGCTCTGGGCTGAAGGCACCCTGATATCTGGGAACAGTGGAGGTTGAAACCTGAACTGGCACTTAAAAGGTGAGAGACCTGTAGAAGAGCAACACGGTGTTATGAGCATATTCCGCCCAGATGACATACTTGCTCCAAGATGAAGGGTCAGTGCAAGCCAAGTCTTGGTTAAACCTCTCTCTGTCCATTAGATTCTAGGTGGAAGCTAGAGGAAAGGCTGACAGTGGGCCCCAATTAGATTGCAGAAGGCCTTCCAGAACTGTGACGTGAATTGGAGCCCATGATCAGAAACTATATCCAGAAGAAGACCAAAGATTCTGAATACTTGGTGATAAACAATCGCAACAGTCTCATGAGCGGAAGGGAGTTTGGGTAAAGGAACAAAACAGCAAGCCTTGGAGAAATGGTCCACAATAACTAAAATGACAGTATTACCTGAGGGGGAGGGGTGCAATGAAGTCCATGGAGATATGGGACCAGGAGTGTTGGCAAGCAGCAACAAAGGACCACCAGAACGACCTCTTAAACTAATTGTCTTGCTTTTGCTGGGATGGTTCGTCAGCCGTGAGGAATGCCCCAGTTGTAGGACCTGGGAGCACACTGAGTTTTTTTTTTTTTTTTAAAAGGTCATCCTGAAGGTCCATTACCAGGATCTGGCCCCATCTGCTGGGCTTGCTGCACCACCGGCTCAATTCCCCAACATAGAAGATATTAGATTCAGGAAGGATGGTCGCCAATGTGCTCTCACAGTCATAGTTCTGAAAAAGCCTAGACAGAGCATCCGGTTTCTGATTCTTAGAGCCAAGGCAATAAGACAACACAAAATGAAACCTACAAAAAAAGCCCATGTTGCCTGCTGAGGATGGAGACATTTGGCTTTCTGCACATACTCCAAATTTTTGTGGTCCGTCCACACCAGGAAAGGATACTGGGTCCCTTCAAGCCAATGCCACCATTCCTCCAAGGCCAGTTTGGGTGCCAGGAGTTCTCCATCACCCACATCGTAATTTCTCTCAGCAGGAGACAGGCGAGAAGAGATCAAGGCACAAGGGTGGAGCTTGCCATCTGCAGGATGCTGGGACAGAACTGCACCCACTGCCACATCTGAGGCATTTACTTCAACAAGAAGAGGGAGTGAAAGATCAAGTAAAATATGGATAAGGGTTGAAGTAAACCTCACCTTAAGATCTTAAAAGGTCTTCTCAGTTTCCAGAGACCAGACTGCTTCTTGGTTAGGTTAGACAGAAGTGCAGCCACTAAGCTGAAATTTCAATGGATGTCCAATAAAAATTTGCAAAACCAAAGAAGTGTTGAACCTTCTTGATAGAGGTGGGCTGAGGCCAGTCACAGACAACTTGAGTCTTTTTGGGGTCCATGCAAAGGTTCCCCTTGGACAAGATAAACTCCAAAAAGGAAACCTTGGAAACATGAAATTCGCACTCCTTGGGTTTCATGGAAAGATGGTTGTCAAGAAGGCACTGGAGAACAGCTCTGACATGAATGAACATGCTCATGAAGGGACTTCGAGAATACCAGATCATCTAGATCGACAGACAGACCGGTTCAACATCCCTCAGGACATTGTTGACAACTGCCTGGAAGACAGCTGGGACACTGATTAACCCAAATGGTATAACCAAATACTCATAATGCTCTGTTGGTATGTTGAAAGCAGTGTTCCACTCATCTCCCTCCCAGATCCGTACCAGGTGGTAGGCATTGTGAAGGTCTAACTTGGTGAAAATTGTCACTCCCCGAAGCAACTCAAAGGCTGAAGACATAAGGGTTAAAAGATAACAGTTTCTCATGGTGATCTTGTTCAGCACATGGTAAATCGATACAGGGTCGAAGACCCCCCCCCCAAAAAAAAGAACCCTGCTCCAACAGGAGAAGATGAAGGATGGATTATTCTGGAATCTAGAGTCCCCGATATACTCTTCCATAGCTTTGATCTCAGCAGCCGAGAGAGGGGGAAGATTTTACCATGTGGAGAAAAAGTTCGTGGAAAGAGGTCAGTGGCACAATCATAAGGCCTGTGAGGAAGCAGTAATGCAACTCTTTTCTTACTAAAAACCAGGTAAAGGTCACTCCCGTCACAATACTTCCCTGCCTGGATGGAACTGCACTTTCCAGGGCATGATGAGTGAAAGTGGCCCAGTTTCCCGCAATAGAGACAGCACTTCTCCCGCATTCTACAGTTTCATTCAGCTTGGGGACAAACTCTGGATGTCCTGTGACCACTGCAAAGGACTCAGGGCTGAACCACTGGGACAAAGCTCAGGTTGCTCTTCATGCCTCCTCTCATACTCTCTTCATGCCTCCTCCTCTCCTCTCATCGATCTGGTTGTCAAGCCAGATCGTTTGGTCAACCAGGGATTCACGGTCCATGGCTGGCTCCCTCGTTGCCAAGTCATCTTTGATGCAATTAGACAGACCATGATGGAAAGCAGTAATGAGCACTTCCATATTCCACCTGCTTTCTGGTGCCAAGGTGCAGGAAATGCACAGCATATGCACAGCCACACTGGAATTGCCCTGACACAGCTGGAAAAATCTGTTGGCCACCCCTCTGGTCAAACACTCACTGCATCTCATCTGTGACCCTCTGGTAGCTGTTACAGGAGGGGCCGTGCTGATCCCATATGACAATTCGTGAGGGAAGGTGAAGGACTGGAGCTTGAAGGTAAGAGAACACTGGGTTAAGAAACCTTGACATATGGGGTCAGTCATTTTTCATTTCAAAATTCGTCACATTCTCTATTTGGGACAAAGGGGACAAGCACCCTCTTCTTTCACAGCCATGTATTTGTAATGTGAAGAATTTGGTTTTGCATCGTCTTGTTGAAATATCCCTGGAAAAGATGTTGGCTTGAAGGCAACATATGTTGTTAAGGAATCTCAATGTATGCATTAATGTGCCATCACAGAAGTGCAAGTTACCTTTGCCTAAAGCACTGGGACAACCCCATACCATGACAGACCCTGGCTTTTGACCTTGTTGCTGGTAACAGTCTGGATAGTCCTTTTGGTCTGGAACACAGGGAAATTTTTTTCCCCCTAAAAACAGACCTGGAATATTCATTCATCTGACCACAATATACATTTCTACTGTGCGATGGTCCATCCCAGATGCCTCTGAGCCCAAAGAATGACGACAGCACTTCTGGACACAGTTAACATAAGGCTTAATTTTTGCATGGTAAAGTTTGAACTGGCATTTGTAGATATAACTCCATATTATAGTGCTTGACAAAGGATTACTGAAGTAATCCTGAACCCATGAAGTTATATCAGCTGGAGATGAATGACTGTTCTTGATGCAGTGCCATCTGAGGGATCGGAGGTCACAGCTGTTCAGCTTAGGCTTGTGCCCTTGCCCTTTACACACTGAAATTCCTCCAGATTCCTTGAATTGTTTTGTGGCGATATGCACTGGTGAAGGTCAAATGTCCAAATCTTTTTGAGGAAAATTGCTTTTAAACTTTTCAAAAATTGTCTCATGCATTTGTTGACAAACTGGAGATCCTCAGCCCATCTTTGCTCCTCAAAGACTCTGCCTTTCCTGGATATTGATTTTCTCCCAAATCATGATTACACTCACCTGTTGACATCACCTGTTTCAAATCACATCATTATTTAATTGTTTTACCTCGTTACTAGCCCTAAATTTCCCCGGTCCCAACTTTTTTCAAATGTATCGCAGGCCTGCAAAACAGGAATGGATGTATATTAACGTGTAAATAAAATGAAGTTGACTAGACAAAACATGAAATATGTTGGGTTCATACTGTCTGCAGTGAAATACAAGTCAAAGTAAATTTAGGAATGGCTGCATTTGTTTTTGTTTTTTAATTTGCATTTCCATACCATCGAAACTTCAACAGTTCTACATTCCTTAAAATGATAAAATGAAAAGTATAAAGCTAAGTAACATAATAGCCAGGTCTCATTATGAATCACTTCATTTTTATGTCAGTTGTGAGGGTCAGTTAATTAACAGTGACAGAACTACCTATATAGCATTACCTTGATTTAAACTACTGAGTTCAATTTATTCTACACAGCAAATAAGTTAACTTTTTTGCTGTTTACAATAAGCATGGCTGCAATAACACATTAGTACTTTAAAATATTTACTATATTGTTTACCTTGACAGTTTTCTCCTGAGCTGAATGGTAATTACAACATTTTGAAAGTGCCAAATCTGGGCTTCATTGTTCAAAACTAGATATGAAGTAATTTATTCTTAAATCACTTGGAAGAGCATTTAAACAAATGTGGTGCTCATGAAAATCTAGTTAGTTTGGAAAAATGTTCACGTTGTGTATTTCCTGTGTACATTTATGTATAAGCAGACTAATGTGAATCTCAACTGAAAGACTTCAAATTGCATAAATGGTGCCTCACTGCAATTTTATATACAGATTGCATTGTCATGGATTGATAGTTTCATGTATTAATAATTTCAATCACATGAATTTAAGGAACATTTTATGAAAATGTTACTCAATAGACAAGAAAATGGTACCCAATGACAAGCAAAAGTCTGTCTCCAGTGGTTGAGGTGTATTAGTGATGGATTTAGTACACATGGCCTTTGGGAGGCGCTCTTTCACCAGTCAGTCATTTTATTTTCAGCTCTCAGAGCCTCACCTTTTATAGTTTTGTGGGCGTTACCAAAGGCAAATCAGCCAGTAATTTACAGGCAACTGGCATTTAATAACATCCACAAAACTAAGAATAAAATCTGGTTTACTGAATTATTAAAACCTGGCAGGAATTTCTGGTCAGTTTGGGCTGTAAAAACATTTTCATCCAACTTTTCAAAAACACTGATAAACAAGACAATAGGACTTAACACGTGCTGCATTACATCTTTTTAACACAAAGCCAGAAACTTCTTTTCTACCAACCAGTTGAGCGAATAAAATGGTGTAAACAGTATCACATTCCTAAATCACATTTGTAGATAAATTGGTCATTAACACTCACCTCTTGGATAGAGAGAGAACTCATACACTGCAGGAACAGTCCCAGGATTGTGGGACAGGTCTAGATGTCTCAACCTATTCAAAAAGTGAAAGCTATCTGTTGTAATGGTGCGAATTTGGTTCTGGGCCATGTTCAGGTTTAAGAGTCCCACAAGACCAGCAAACGAATCATTATTCAAAGCTGTAATGCCATTGTTTGTCAAGTTGAGGCTCTCTAATACCTCTTTATGAATAAACCAGTTTGAAGTCATTTGGGAGAGATAATTATTACGTAAACTGAGCATCTTGAGACTTTGGAACTGGGCAAATGCCCCTGGTGCTATAGCTGTAATTCCATTGTGTGACATAGTGAGGCTGGTGACTGGGGACAGATTAGTGTAGTTAAAAACAGTCAAGTTGATTTCACTCATGTTTCCCCACCAAAAACACCAGAGAGGACAGGCCAGGAAGATAACCTAGAAGGATAATACACATTAACAGGTAGAAATAGGATTTCAGTCAAGAATCAGATCATCTTCACTATCTGACCAACATTCTGCAGAATGTAACATCCTAAATAATCTTCCTTTTTTGTTCTGTATAGAAAGATAAAATTATGCGTGTGTACAAAATCACTTACCTGTTGGGATTTGTTTGCAAGCGTAGTCCTGTGCATGAACGCAGCTCTCAGACCACACAAAGCCCAACCTTTGGAAAACTCCCCAGATTAAGAAAAAAGCTAAAACAGTCAATAGAAAAAAAAAAGCCCAACCAGATCAGTTTGCTTTGGCTTGTCCATTTTGTACTACAGTAAAATTGGCATGGCTCTGTACCTACCTCTCATGATGCGAAGGTTTGTGTCCCTCACACACTACATAAGTGACTGACCATCCAGCAAATACTGGAGATCATGAAACCACAACTGATGATAAACTACCTGTTGCTATGCTACATCTGTGACTTCAGTGGATTGTCAAGGATACAGCAGACACAGTCAGGTAAACTCTCCTTACACTCCATGTCTAACCCACAGAAACTCCAAACAAACAAACAAACAAACAAATAAAAACCAAACCAAACCTGAAATGCTTATGAATGGATGCTCATGAAATCATGAAAAACAAAACAAAATGAAAACAACGTCAATGACATCACATGATCAACCAAAAATGAGTTTATTGAAAATGTCTTCAATTCTCTGTGCCCATGTTTAAAATAAATAATGGTAAGGTGGATAGAGTAACATGAGCAAAAGTACAGTGTTTTAAAAGAATGGTGAGCAAAATCAGTACAATTTTAGAGAGTGTATATATAAACAGACATGATATACAAAACTGTAATTTAAAAGTAAACAAATGCAGCAACCTATTAGAACCAAAATCTGAAGTACACCTTCTGGAAAGTAGTAGTCTGAAGAGTTTTCAGTGGGCTGTTAATTTTGCTTGTCTGAATTAAATATTAGTGTCCGTTTAAAGATTTTAGTGTAATAAGCAGTTCAACAAGCATTTAATGCTAATGTTTTTCGCACAAACCTTGTGCGCCCTTCTATCCTTAACTATCACCTTTTCTAAAGAAGTAAAGTGCATGTGCAACACTATCTTGCTCCTTACCACCAACTCAAACCAAGTGTTTTAAAATGTTTAAACAAGGATGCGGCAGTGTTGACACATTTTTTCCCTCGTCTCCAAGGAATGCTTTAAACATGGGTAAATAATTAGACAGCCACTGCGAAGGAAGTAACTGATTATGAATATATTAAATACCATCATTCAAACTACAGCGACACTCTTCATAATAGAGCATGCTGCTCTTTTGCATTGACAAAAGAAGGTTCAGAGACGACATCACTCGTGGTTACATTGCATGATAAAAGCACTAAAACGATCATGAGTGCACCATTGTCAAGGACGCAGCTGTCCAGTGGAGAAATTACTACCTGTAGTATTCGAGTAGCAAAACAAAAGAGCATCTGAGACATGAACCGAAGCCTTTCATTCCCTATTTAAAAAGGTCCATCATAGTCCTATGCAGCAGTGCTACAGCCGATTTGCTTTTTAAGCGCTGAATAAATAGGACAATAGTACCATGATGTGTGAAGACCAACCACATGTATGACTGGGATCATCATACAGTGCACAGAAGACAGTTTCAAAACAGCATGGGTTTTTTTTGTTGTTGTTTTTTTTAGTCAAACAACTTCCCAAATACTTTTCTACATGAATTGAGTTATGATCTTCATAAGCAGCAGACTATTTCGATGTAGCTGTCTCACAGTCTGTCCTTTACAGTAAAGAGACAAAATATCTGCTGATCAGAAAGGAAAACTCTGCTGTGTGAGCTTACCAAACTAAAAATGTATTTCAAGTAACAAGAACTCAATCAAAATGCTGTAAACTTCAGGTATAGAACAAACCTTCTACCATGAACTGATCAAACAAGGAGCGTTGACCGTCCAGAGATTTATTCATACACAGCCAGTCTTGATGCATCACAAAACAAGAAGTTGATTGTGGACATCTGTGTGGTCTTTCCAAACATACAGGCGGTACAACAGCGTTGCTTAATTACAGTTCCCAAAAGCTTCACTTTGCACTCTTTTTTGGCACAGCGGACCTCTTGGCCTGCCAGAGGTGATTATGAATGGTCAGGGCATCCACATTGACGGACACAGTCTTGGCAGGTATGACGGTGAACTGTTTCCGGTCTGAGCTGTACTTGTAGAGCTTATCAATCATCTTTTTGGTGATGCTTTTAGGCCCAGTGCCTGTGAGCTTGTGGATCTCCTCTGTGTCAGGAAAGTACGAGTAGAGTGCACGGAACTGGCAACCACCATCACGGAAGAGAATCATCAAGTGGTTCGACTCGCACTTCTCAATCTCCTGCAGGTAAGTGTGCAAAGCAATTCTTTTTAAAAAGTCTACTTCACAAACTGTTCCACATTAAAACTCGTGTTTAAGCCTAGGTCACAACTAGACGTACGATTTTTTGGCTGTGCGATTTTTGGCATTTCCCAAATCGCTGCGTTTTTTTTTTTTTTGTTCGTGGAGAAAGACGCACGTTGGCCACAAGTTTGTCTTGCAACCTGAAAAAAACGTAAGCACCCGTAGAGTTTGTTTGACATGACAAAGAACCTCTGCGGCCG
>JAODOM010000017.1:19538484-19550472 GCA_027576675.1 Plicofollis nella
GACTTGTCCAGGGTGTACCCCGCCTCTCGCCCATAGTCAGCTGGGATAGGCTCCAGCTTGCCTGCGACCCTGTAGAAGAGGATAAGCAGCTACAGATAATGGATGGATGGAAGGATCTCATCGGGTCATCACAGGGCTAACACATAGAGACAAACAACCATTCACACTCACATTTACACCTACGGTCAAGGGGGTGTGGCCAAGTGTCAGTTTGTGAATGGATGGCTGGGCCAGGGAAGGTGAGTGGCAAAGTCAATGCACTTGTGGCTAATTAATGTTGTGTGTTTGTGGTGTTGCAGGAATGGAGGATAGAAAAGGAGGGAGAGAGCAGAGAGAAGGGGCTCTCCCGACCAGAACACATGCGTGTGTGTTGCGTGTGCGACTGTGTGTGAGTGAGCAAGCTGAAAAGCTAAGAAAATAGGTAAAATAAAGTGTGTGAGAACATCAACTCCTGCCTGTTGTGCTTCTGTACTCCACCCACATCAGGGACTTGTTACAGTGGTGCTGAAACCCGGGAGTACAGAAGGGAACCACCACATGGAGTTCTCCCCATTCAAAGAGCTCATCCATGCCCTTGCTACCGCCCAGCAGAACCAGAATCAAGCGCTGACCACCCTCTGGAAGAAGCAAGAGCAATACTTTGAAGCCTTGATGCTGGCCCAACAGGAAGATCACCAGGCGTTCCAGCATCTGCTCGCATCAGCAGGGGCTTCGACTGTCACCACGGCAGATCCTCCTCACGTCACCCTCATGAAGATGGGCCCGCAGGATGATTCGGAAGTTTTCCTTGCTGTCTTCGAGCAAGTGGCCGAAACATGGGGGTGGCTGCTTGAGCAGCAAGCGGCATGCCTCCTCCCAATTCTGACTGGCGAAGCGCAGCTCGCAGCATTGCAGCTCCCTGCTGACAGCTGGCTCATATATGCCGACCTAAAGAAAGCCATCCTGCAGCATGTTGGCTGCTCCCTGGAACAACATCGCCAGTGCTTCCGGACACTGACGTTAGAGGAGGTTGGCCAGCTGTTCGCATTCTGCCAGCAACTCCAGGATGCCTGCCGGTGGTGGCTGAGGGTGGAAGACCACAACGCTGATGGGATCATCGATCTGGTGGCACTGGAACAGTTCATCTCTCAACTTCCGGAAAGAATGGTGGAATGGGTCCAGTGCCATCGCCTGGCGTCATCGCCTGGCGTCACTAGAAAGAGCCATCGAGTTGGCAGAGGACCATCTGGAGGTGGTTCCAACAGCAGGCGGATGAGGCACTTCTCCTTGTTTCCTTTCTCTCTCTCCTTTTTATCTCTCCCTCTTTCTCTCTTCCCCACCCCGTTCCCCCACCATGGAGATGGCAGCCGGCTCCTTCCCAGCTGGCCTGTCACATCCATGGTGTCCTTCCATCTCCATCTTCTGTGTCTGTGTCTTCTCCCAGTCAGGTTAGTGACACCCATAACGCTGGTGCAGGGGGAAAGCCTGGGACAGTGTGCTGGCACGGCGGGGAGCCGGAGCATCACCAGAGTCATAGCTTCACAATGGAGGTGGGAGCTGTGATCCGGATCCCCGACACACCAGAGACCGCCCCCAATTGAGGCATTGGGAAGAGCACAAGCAGTGAAGGCGTTGTGTGTGCACAGGGATATTCACAATTATCCTCTAGTGCCTGTCCACATTCTATTCCGGGGCCAAAAGCATAGATTACGGGTGGCAGTTAATCCTCGTCTGACCCACTTGCTGATTTTGGGGACTGATTGGCCAGGATTTAAAGAATTGATGGAACACATAGTAGGAGGTGGGTCCTGCACTAGCATGTCACAGGAAGATTCTGGTGTAGCATTGACTGGGGAAGCTGTCACAGAGCCGTCTATGACAGCACCACATCAGGGCAATACGAGGAGTGAGGAGGAGCTCGCCCCTCCTCCCTTGAGGATTTCCCGTTAGAGCAGTCGCAAGACAAGACTCTGCATCATGCATTTGATCAAGTGAAAGTAATCGACGGTCAAACTCTTCAGCCAAACGTGACACCGGCCTTCCCATATTTCACTATTATTAAGGATAAGTTGTACTGAGTGACACAGGACAATTAACCCAGTGAACAGATAACCCAGTTGTTGAACCCAAAGAGCTGCAGGGAACTCGTATTCCATGCGGCTCACTTTAATCCCATGGCCGGACACTTGGGGCAGGATAAAACAGTAGCCTGAATGATGGCCCGATTCTATTGGCCAGGGATTCACGGGGACGTTCGTCAGTGGTGTGCGTCATGCCACAAATGCCAATTAGTAAATCCTGCGGCCACTCCAAAAGCGCCTTTGTACCCTCTCCCACTAATCGAGATCCCTTTTGAGAGAATTGGTATGGATCTCATTGGGCCATTAGATCGGTAAACATGAGGATATCACTTTATTTTAGTTCTGGTGGACTATGCAATGCGATATCTGGAAGCGGTGCTTCTTCGCAATATCTCAGCACGCAGTATTGTGGAAAAGCTCTTCTACATTATCTCCTGGGTTGGGATTCTGAAAGAAATCCTGACAGACCAAGGCACTGCATTTATGTCATGCACACTGCATGAACTGTATGGGTTTTGGGAATTAAGTCTATCCGCACCAGTGTCCATCATCCACAAACAGATGGCTTAGAATGATTTAATCAGACACTCAAAAACTTAATTCGGAAATTTGTAAGTGAGAATGCACGAAATTGGGATAAATGGCTCGAGTCCCTGTGATTTGCAATATGAGAGGTCCCGCAAGCCTCCACAGGTTTTTCAGCATTTGAGCTATTACATGGGCATAAGCCATATGGCATTTTGGATGTGCTATGAGAAAATTGGGAGGGACCTTCACCAGGTAAAAATAAAATTCAGTATGTTCTTGACCTGCGTGCAAAACTCCACACCCTCATGCACTTAACCCAGGAGAATTTACAGCAGGCACAAGAAAGTCAAGTCCGGCTGTATGACAGGGCACGTGCCTTAGAGAGTTCACACCAGGAAGCATTTTTCCATTTCCAGTTGAGAGTATGCCGTGCACATTCTGGCTACCACTTCTTACCGGAGCTTTTTATTTTATTTTCTCTTTTTTTTCCATTTTTATTTTTATTTTTTGTGTTTGTGTAGTTTGATGTTTGTTTTTGTTTAAGTGTTTTGTCCACCAGTTAAGGTGTAGTTCCAGACCCAGTTTTGGGTGTTGTTTCCCCCCAGGCCTTGGTTCGCCATGGGTGATGCCTGTGCTCCTAGCTATAGACTGCAGTGAGCTCATTGCTCATTTTAACATCGTGGTTGTCCAGTGCTCTGTGCAGCAGTGCTTTAGTGCTTGGCATGATGTTCCAAGTGATGTTCCTCAGTGGTGTAGCAGTGGCTGTGCAGGTGGTTTGGGACATACCAGCGCTCTGCATGGTGGTGCGTCTGTGCTTGCTTTGTGGATCCATGGTGCGGTGTTCTGAATGATGTTGCCCGGCGGCATCACACCAGCTGTGCAGGCGATGTGGGACTTGTTTTCGTGTGCCTTTTGGTGGGACTGTGAATGCTACTCCATTGGAATGACATCCTGATCTTTATTTGGTGGACTTTTTTTCTTCTCTTCTTCTTCTTCTTCTTCTTTTCTTTCCCCTATAATTGTAAAGCAACCTTGGGTTTTGAGAAAGGTGCTATATAAATTGAACTTATTATTATTATTATTACTATTATTATTTTTATTATTGCCCACTTTGAGCTCCAAATTAGTCACCAAGTGGCAAGGGCCCTTCAAGGTCACACTGCAAGTGGGGGACATTGACTATGAGGTGAGGTGAATGGATGGGGTGGGGCATTGCAAATCTACCATCTCAACCTGTTAAAACGTTGGAACGAGGGGGTCCCTGTGGCGTTGGCGTAGGTAGTTCCAGAGAAGATGGAGCTGAGGCCGGAGGTAAAAAAAGAAGTAACATCTCAAACCACTCCAGTCCCTTGTGGAGACCACCTCTCACCGGTCCAACTCACGGAGGTGGCCAAGATGCAGAAGGAATTTTCTGATATGTTCTCGCCCCTTCCCAGCTGCACCCACCTCATAGAGCACCACATTGAGATGCCCCTGGGGGTAGTGGTGTATAGCTGCCCTTACCACTTGCCCGAACACAAAAAAAGGTGGTTCGGGATGAACTCAAGGCCATGCTCGAAATGGGCATAATTGAGTAGTCCCACAGTGACTGGAGCAGCCCAGTGGGCCTGGTTCCCAAGACTGATGTTTTGGTCTGGTTCTGTGTTGACTATAGAAAAGTCAATGCGGTGTCTAAATTTGATGCGTACCCAATGCCTTGCTTTGATGAGTTGCTTGATCGGTTAGGCGCTGCTCGCTTTTATTCAACTCTGGATCTAATGAAGGGATATTGGCAGACCCCTTGACTCCTCTATCCTGAGAGAAAATGGCTTTTTACACACCATTTGGGTTACACCAATTTGTCACACTTTCTTTTGGGTTATTTGGGGCGCCTGCTGTTTCAGTGGATCATGGACAAGATCCTCCACCCTTACGCTGCCTACACGGCCGCATATCTCACTGACAATCATTTATAGCAACGATTGGCTGTGGCACCTGGAACACCTTAGGGCCGTCCTAGAGTGGCTGAGCCATGCAGGTCTCACAGCTAACCCAAAAAAGTGTGCAATTGGGCTGGTGGAAGTATGGTATCTGGGTTTCCACTTGGGTCATGGGCAGGTGTGTCCCCAAATTAACAAGACTGCAGCAATTGCAGCCTGCCCAAGGCCCAAGACCAAAAAGGGGGTGAGACAGTTCTTGGGGCTGGCTGGCTGGCTATTATCGTAGGTTCATACCTAATTATTCGGACGTCACCAGCCTGCTGACTGATCTCACTAATAAGGGAGCACCAGATCTGGTCCAGTGGATAGAGCAGTGCCAACAGGCTTTCACTAGGGTAAAAGCTGCACTGTGTGGGGGGCCACTTTTACACTCCCCTGACTTCTCTCTCCCTTTTATTTTACAGACAGATGCATTGGACATGGGGCTAGGGGCCATTTTGTCCCAGAAAGTGGAGGGCAAGGAGCGTCCCGTGCTGTACATCAGCCACAAGCTCTTGATGCGTGAAAGCAAGTGAAAGCAAGACACACAATTGAAAAGGAGTGTCTGGCCATCAAGTGGGTGGTCCTCTCCCTCCAATACTACCTTCGGGGTGCCCTTTCACCCTCTGTTCGGACCACGCGCCCCTCCAGTGGCTCCACCGCATGAAGGATGCCAATGTGCAGATCACCCGTTGGTATCTTGCCCTCCAGCCATTTCAGTTTGAGGTGATCCACAGGCCGGGGGCACAGACGGTGGTGGTGGACTTCCTGTCCCATCGGGGGGGAGTCAGCTTCAGGCCAGACGGCTCCCCAGACTGAGTAGGGCGGTAGGGGTATGTGGCAGCGGGGGCGTAGCCAAGCAGCAGTCTGTGAATGGAGGGCGGGGTCAGGGAGGGTAAGTGGCTAAGTCATTCCACCTGCTGTTAATTAATGTGTGTGTGTGTGTGTGTGTGTGTGTGTGTGTGTGTGTGTGTGTGTGTGTGTGTGTGTGTGTGTTACAGGGACGGAGCATAAAAGGAGGGGGAGAGCAGAGAAAAGAGGCTCCCTCCCGACCACAACGCATGAGTGCGTGTAGAGTGAGTGAGTGAGTGAGTGAGTGAAAGCTGAAAAGCTAAAATAAGTAAAATAAAGAGTTTGTGTGTGACCATCAATTCTCACCTGCCGTGTTTCTATGCTCCACCACATCAGGAACTGCTACAATATAAGATGGAGAAAAAACAGGAACAAGAAAAGATAAATGCTTCTCATCTGTAGCATTACAGTTGACAATTAAAAAAGATATTGCCTTCTTGTGGTTTTCTGATATTCACTTTGTAGCAACAAAAGAGTCAGGTTAAGTAAAATTATTCATTAGATTACTTAATTAACTCCAATACTAAATCTGTCAAACAATTAAAATGCAAAAATACCATTTTAAAGCCTATCGAGAATAACAAATAGATGCAGTGCTTCAGAATTTAAAGCTATTGCTGAATTATCTGCAGAACTAGTTTAACCATCTAAATTAGCTCAGGTCTCAGCTAGCAAGTCGGCTACCAAGCTGAGGGTAGTTTTAAAGCTGTACGAAGCAACTGTTTGAGAAAAATGACACAAACGATTGAAAAAAAAAACTCTTAGCAAAAAGTTATCAACAGTTATTAAGGTGTCAATTTTTCGAGTACATTTCCAGATGTAATTGATCAGTATTACTAGCGTATTGTCCAGTTTGTATGATCCAACTTTTGAGAAAAGGCAAATTTCACACAAAATATTTTCGATAAACAATCAGAGGACATCAGAATGCTAAAATGAATGTGGATAGCAATGAAATAAGGATTAGCAACTCTGGAAATAAATCCAGTTTCGCTAATTTTATATCCAGAGTAGAATGTAATCTAATCAGTAGTATTTTACTGTTAAAACAAGCTCACTTACATAACGAGCAAACATAAAGAATGTCAAGAATGTCAAAATAACATTTACTCCAATTAGGGCAAATGGCACGCAAGTCTTAAGATTTGAATTTGATGGCAATTGAGTCGATGTCATAATCACTTTATGGCATGATTGCACTGCAGATACAAGTAAACATGAGAAAGGATTAAGCAATGTTTTACGGCTGTTGCATGGGGTACACACTTCATCAGGTGAAACAAGTGATCAAGAGAACCCAAACATCTGCCTGCTGTGGCACAGTCCGTGCACTCCAGCATTAATCGAACATAATTGGTGCTTAAAATCTTAATTTTTTATTATTGTGAGATCTGACAGCACTGCTCAGAAGCAAATTGGGATCATCTTCCATGACCAGTGAGGATTTGCAGATTTAAGCCAGAACTAAGTTTATTTCCTGCATGCGCTTTTTATCCCCGCAAACAAACCGTTTAAAAGGATCACCCGCGTCACCCGCGATAACCACATTACTGTAAGAGAGAAATAAGGCCGCCCGCATGAACATCCTCAGTGGCACCCCCCTCCCCTGCTTCTTCCTCCTCCTCCTCTTCACCCCAGTCTAATTGTGCCGTGGTTCCCGATGGGTTTAGATGTTTGACACTGCGAAATGCTCTTAAATCTTCCTCACTCTTCTCTCCCTTATGCTAGGCCCTATCTCTGCTAAGAAAAAGGCGCTGTATGTCAAATTTGTAAATTTATCGTTTTACAAAATGGAGCGTTAATTGGGTGCAGACACGGTCTGATTCGAAATGCTGACTTAAGTAAAAGAAGTTTCGATTTTTGAAAATGAGTTTGGATAGCTGCATGAGTACCTCCTCCCACCACACACACACACACACACACACAGAGGCCCATCATATCATCCACCCGCCTCTCCTTTTTGTCCTTTCTTAAGGGAACTGATATCAGGCATTCTCTCTCGTTCCTGTGGAAGACTTTTGCTTCAATATCCCACTGCTAGGATTTATCAGACCAACATATTCCATGATAAGGGAACTGATTTGCTCCTTTATGACTAATTCTTCTGAAAATAAATAACCAAACCTTTACGTACTATATATGCGCTTTGTAATAGTGATAAATACCAACAATGTTCTACTCTATTAAGCACTAAATATTTACAACATGATAAAATGCCCGTATGTCAGTGTCTTGTTGTCTACAGCCTACAGCGAGAAGGACACGAGATCATTCCCGCACGCAGTCCTGCCCAGCCAAGAGAAATCAATTAGGCCTACATCTCTGTCACACAGCTGGACCAAACCCAAATGGTGTCCAGAGAACTCCCAGTGTAGACGAGACAGCAACTTTTTCAAAAAGGTACACTGTTACATCAGACACTACAGCTATGTATAATCAACACGAGTAACACAGACAGTAACTACTGAACTGTACTCGACATCACTTTTACTCTGCATCTATTCAGTGCATCGTCCTGTCCAATCAGTTAAATACGGTACCATGTAATCAATAAAAAATACCACCATGAGCATTTATTTATGATGAAACAATAAATATGCAAATCAAAATTTTAAACATCTGTGATGCACTTTCAGTGATGAAAAGAAAAGAAAAAAAAATCTAAAATGATTTATTTGGGTGATCAATTTGACGCACCCAGTCACGTCCAAATGAAATGTTTGGACAGACTGATGGATAGTTATTACTGTGTTTAAAATTTTACGATTAAAAATGATGAATTTCCTGATTGAATTATGTCTTACAATACACAGTTAGAGATAAATCACTGTTCTAAACCCATACAAAGAATTCTTAGAATTCTTATTGGACTGAAGACAAAAACATCTGCTCTACCTTCCCATCGAAACCTCTTCTAACCCTAACTTGTGACAGCAAAGCAGTAAAAAGTGTAATTAAGTGACTGCCAAAGAATTAACATACTCTAGAGATCCTTGACATTGAACGGTTTTGATGACAAGTGAAACCTAACAGCTCATAAGACTGCTTTTTTTTCCCTAATGTCAAAACACTTGCCCTCACAGACGTCATCATTTATTCCTTTTCATTAATGGTGCTATTCATTTCCTAATGCAGTCCTTAAAGCATGCAATGTCTACCAATGATGTTTCAGACGGCTTGGCAATAGTATGCGCAGAACACACTGGTAAGCCTGTCTTGGTCCTACACCACTGCTTGCATTTCTGTGCAAGGTCATTTTGGACATATAATATTGCTTGTCTGGCAAAGCAAGGGCAAAATCAATGGTGTGTATAATGATATAGTGTGTAATCCATGTCCATTTGATAGTTATCATGGCCCCATTAAACTCAAAGACATAGCCCACAGCACTGCGGCTGGAGAAGTTGTGCAATGTTCAGTATTCTGTAGCGGCACCTTTCCATCCTGAGTAAACAAGCCACAATTAATCACAGTGTGTAAATTTAACCCAGAGGCAAGAAGGCCACCTAAAGCCTTGCCACTAGACACCATCTTGGCAAATCGCTGCACCTTATTTTTACCCTGACCTTTTCTGTGATTAGCAGTAGCACGATTCAACTGGCAGCATATACAATTCAGTCCTGAACCAAGCTGAAAATATCGGCGCTTTCTATTTTCGCTAGCGATTATTACATATATCTTCAAGCATTTCAATGTTTCTATGGAGTACAGTGGGCATTGTGATCACATGACATACACGGGCATGTATATTGATAGCTCTTCTACATGTCCTTAACACATTAGTGTCATTCAGTATAGTTGTGTCTGGGTATTATGAGATTTACAAGCCTGGACATGTCTGAAAGTGTTTTTGCCCGCTTGCTGGTTTGCAAGGGATCCCTTCCAATTTCCCACAAGTCCTCTTCGGACAATATGTCCTAACCAAGTTTAAGAGAAAAGTAGTGCAACAAAAACTTAAAGCTATGTCCTCGAAAAGCTGATCAGGGCATCTGGCCTCTTGTGCAGGCATTGGGGACTTAAATCGGTGCAAACGAACTGATTATTTAAGCGTAAAATGTGGTTTGGGCCAGGTGTGCGCTCTCAAAAGTGTGGCAGAAGAAACGAGTCAAAGCGCGATTGCGAGGGACAGGTCATGGCTGCGGTGAATGGGGTCTCTGAACCTTCCAGGTGCACAGAAGTGTTGACTGATGGAAGCAGGCTTCGGTACTGGCGCGAATTCTCCACAGGAGCCCAACAGGGCCTTATTCACAAGGGATCCTCAGCCACACTTTGACTTGTTTTTAAGAGCACATGTTTCCGAACATTTTTTTTTTTCCTTTAGCAAGTTTTGTACCAAGTTCCGCATAGCATTTGTGTGTGTGTGTGTGTGTGGTGAGTGTGTGCTTGTTTCGAAACCATCCGACGGGGTCTTATTTGGCAGAAGGAGAATTCAACTACATCTTTAGCAAGCACCCGTAGGCGAGTTTGCACTGTGCTTCTCTCTGCACACTTGTAACCGCTCCCACACTTGAACAAGCAAGTGTGTGTATGTGTGTGTGTGTGTGTGTGTGTGTGTGTGTGTGTGTGTGTGTGTGTGTGTGTAAGTGTGAGCATGTCAGTGTGTGAATCCCACTGGGTTCTGTAGTCTGCGCCGAGCTCCACTTTATCCCTTGTTGTTTTGTGACTCAAAGGCTGTCGTCCTTGTCTCTATTTATGCAGTCCTCGTTAAAAACCAATACACCCTCATTACCAGCATCGCACGGTTACGTCACTCTTTGAAGCAGGTTCCACTTAGGTGAAAAGCAGACTGATAAGAGACTTAAAGCTGGCTATATCCATGTAAACAGCACTTGCTCTGTGTGTATCATCTCACGACCTCATTACCACATATTGTGAACATCTATACCTTCGTAAAGAGTGAGACTTCACAGTTGTTCTTACAGAACCCAGGTGATGTCACTGAAACCTCAGCAGGAATGTGGTACTCCATCAGCAGGGATCTCTTCAGACCGATTCCAAATTATTTTCTACTGGAAATGAGAATGAAAACAGGAAATCGGTTTATGTTCTGGACCTGAATGTTAATTTAAAATGCCTGTCATCAGTAATTTTTATTTATTTATTTATTTATTTATTTATTTTAAGCTGTTGTTGCTGTTCCTTGTATCACACAACAAGACATCGAACTAGACTATCAGTTATGTGGTAGCTCCAAAATATGTCTCACCTGCTTTCTTGCTTTCTTTCTGTGTATTATTTTATACACATTTCTTCCCAAAGTGCTGATATTAAAATCAATAAATATTTCTTCACAGAGACTTCCTATAAATAATAATAATAATAATAATAATAATAATAATAATTACTGTGCAACTTACTGCTCCATGTCAGTCAAATTAAACAGTGTGTGTGTGTGTTTACAATTTATTTAAAGACGATATATAAAAATGTTTTTTTTTCTTACCTGTTTATGAATATAATGTTGTGGTTGGATTTTTTTTTTTTATCTCCTCGTTTTGAACTCTATCCTATCAGGATGGACAAGATGAAAAAAGGAAGAAATGTAGATAAAGGAAGGAAGAACAAGATAAAGAGGAAACCTTAAGCGTTGACCTCTCCATACTTTTCCTCCTGCAGAGCCGTCCTTGCCCTGGAGCGTCCCACCACTATTTCTGAGGGTGCAGAGATCAGGGGGCAAAATGTTTCCGTGTGTTGTGGTGTTGCTCGCCTTGGGCCATGCTGTGATTTCCACCTCAGCCTCCTCCTTAAAGCTCTCGCCATGTCTCTCTAGCAGATATTCGCGAACGTCTATGCTCGTAGCTTGATATCGTTTCAAGAGCATCGTGCTGCTTCTTGTTGTTCTCCTTTAAACCGCTCGGGATTTATTTTTATTTTTTATTTTTTATTTGCCAGATGTGAAACGTAGCCGAATTCAAAGACGAGCAGCTGAAAGGAAGTTGTTTAGGAAGAAAGAAAGGAAGGATGGATGTGTGGAGGAAGGGCTGTTCATTGGACGGCTGTCTTGCTGTGAGAAAGATGCAGGTTAAGTTACAGGATAGATCCATAATCAGTGAGACCAGAGACAACTGAATGAGGGAATTAGAGGCCTGCTGAGCTGCCAGCACGTCTTATCTTTAGCTAAGAGACATGTGGAGAAGCAGCATGCTAATTGCTGTATTTTACTTCCTTCATGAGCAGGAAGCATTCATTTAGACAAGTGCAATGTCCTTTAAAAGTGAAGAAGGGTATGTATCTCATTTCAAAAAACAGTGGTGTGGACTAAGGCATTTTTTTTCCTGTTAAATAAAGTGCAGTCAGTTTGATTGTATTATTACTTACACCTACAGTATGCAATGATTTGAAACTCATTCATAATTAGGAAGAATTTATGATACAGTTTGGGATACCACAAACATTATTCGAATTGAAAAGACAATGTGTTGTAAACATTTATGATGTAAATCATGCAAATAGAATACACACTATATATACACTCACTGGCTACTTTATTAGGAACACCCATCCATACACCTACTGTTTTCTGCAGTTCTCTAATCAGCCGATCCCTTGACAGCAGCACAATGCATCAAATCATGCAGATACAAATCAAG
>JAODOM010000017.1:19568286-19581687 GCA_027576675.1 Plicofollis nella
AAAATGGCAAAGGGGCTTAATGGGGGCAGATGTTTGAAGTGAGCGCTCTTTGCTGTTAAGCATTGCAAAATAGAGGCAAGGCAGGCCTCGGAGGGCCACTGCACACAACGATTACTCTCCATGTCAGGACTCCAGGACAACGGCAGGCTAAGAAAGCCTGGCAGACAGTGCACAGACAAACAAGAACGGCTCTTAATCATGGAGATTACTGTGCCGCCACTGCTGCCATGACAGGGACTAATTGAGGGAATGCAAGACACCTTCTAATGAACATCTAATTAAAACCAACTGCATGTTCCAAGAAAGAACTTGAAGAACTTAGGCAAATAAGGCCGGCGTTTTCTTTCATCGCCTTTTATTTATTCAAATCTTGAGCTGAAAGGGATGGATGATGTACAGTAAAGGAACTGCTCTGTTTCTTTTATCTTTTCTATAAGAAATTCTGCATTTCTTTTTAGTTCTGATACTCATTTAAGTTGAACATTCAGTAAGGTTTTTTTTTTTCCTGACCCATAATTTTTTCCACTTATTCTATTTAGAGATTAAATATCCTTGTGGTTCCATAATGATTTGTCCAGTATCACCTTAAAAAGAGCTGACAGTCGAGCCAACACCCCAAACCTCTCCAATGAGTTCTTTGTTATGTCAGTGCTAGCATGGAGATCGGATAGACTCGAACTCTATACTTTAAATTATACCATAACTGCACCATCAGTTCCCAAAACGCAAAAATGAATCTGCTGTTTGTTTTTAATTGCTTGGAATTGGATGGTAGGGAGTGAAACTTCAGCCGAGAGCATTTCATTGAGTGATGTTTGTCTGTCTGATTTGTTTTCAAAGAAAGATGTGATGACAGTTGTACTTTTTTTTAATTGATTTCCATTGACTTTGCAGAATGTTGGTGTTGGTAGGTTAGAAAATGGCCCTTTCCTTCTATTCTCTTGAAAATAAAGGTTCATGTTGGATTTTTCTCCACATTTTCTGCTACATTTTCTCTTGCCCTTTTTTTTTTGTTGTTGTTATTGTTTTTTTCTCCCATCAATGCCAAAGCTGCAGGAGCATCTGAATTGCATCAGAAAATGACCCTTCGCAGCTAGGGCGTGTGACAACATTATTAGGAACATTATAATGTGAAGGGGATTTGGGGATAATATGAATGGCACTGGTGCCCATTTAGCTGTGAAAGGTGGACATAACAGCACCCACTCTGAAGACATGTGTTGAAGATGCGTGGGGTTCTCTAACTGACAATTTAGTGGTTACTTCTCCATAATTGGGATATCACCAGGCAGTTTTCCCCAGAAAACATGTCATAGCTTGGCCTGGTTATATTGTTTTCCTTGCCAGAGCCTTTAATGCGCTCTCAAACAACTTAACTCTTGCATATTTTGCTTGTGTCAATCTAACCTCCACCTTTTACTCTGGTAAATAGAGTATATTGCATTACAAATTGCATAACTTTGTTCAATGCTCTATTACTTGTTGTTAGGCACATGCATGGGGGTGTATAAATATTTTTCTTTTAAAATCAATCCCAAATAGTACAACATAGCTCTTCCCCAGCCACAATTGAGTTTCAGTGAAATGAAATATATAGAATTTTCCATCTTAAGCGCTAGTTGTTTCTTTGTGTTGTGGGACTTTAATTCAAGGGTAGGCTGTTGGTCTTGACCACTAAATATTGGGTTTTCCCATCTATTTTTCTCGAGTACAGTCCAAGACAGTTAGGGATACTGCATTCTCTATCATTTAAAATAATCTGCAGGAAAAGAATAACAAAATCAGGCATTCGGAACCTCTTGATGTGGCAGTAAGTATACTCTATATCTCATTATCCAGACAAAATCTACATACAGAACATAATTAATAGTATATTATTATTAGTGTGCGTAATGCTTAGTGAATTTCTATCATCTGTGATCAATAGTGGTCGTGACTATTTTTGTACATCGGACAATATATTTACTCATATACTAGTATTGTGGTCATTGGCTTTAGGTAAACGCTAACTCAGTTCTTCAAAATAACCTTATAAAAATACAAATTAATCTAATCTAAGCTTAAAGATAGCCTATAGTGACGTGAGATTTTTATTTCATTTCTGGGTACAGTTTAATTCATTAATGCTGTTAAAATATACAAAGTTAATAGGCTTAGCATAACAAATCTAACCAAGATCACATTTACAGGATTTAAATCTGTACAAAGTCTGCTATGTGTTTGGAGTTTGTGTATTTTTTTTTTTTTCCTTTGGGTAAATTGTGACCCAAAGTATCTGTTAGACTGATTGAGTAAAAATCAGCAAGTAGCTATTAGGAAAAGCCTTAAGGTCTAAATCCAAATTTAATTTCACACTGCAGCTGCTTTAAATGATGACTGATACTGCTAGTGTAGCTATTAAATGATAAACATGGAAATTTACTTGAAAAAGCGAAATGAGACTCGTTTAATCAAGCACTGTCTGAATTTTGCCCTGCACTTAACCAGCTAATATGTTTGACATGTCTTTTAAATCAGTTCTAGTTTGTGAGCTGTCTGATTGGCCAGGCTCTCGCTTTCAGAAGGATGCCTGAAGCCGCTCGCTTGCTGGGTGGAGAGAGAAATGAGCCTTATGAGTGATGCCTGTCTAGAAGTGTCCGCTGGATTGAAAGCTATTATGGGAACATTTATTATGACACCTAAATTGTCAGATGCAAAGCACGGCCAAATGCACCATGAAATGGACCTGAGAAGACCTCACTCTTCACACCCCATCTGTTCTCCCTGCCATGCGATCTTCTGAGTGAGAAGATGGAGTTGCCAAGAGTCCAAGCTGGAGAGAAGCTGAAGGCTTTACATATGTGAAAATGCTATATACTGAACTTAGCTGAAAGTACCTAGCCAATAAAAGTAAGTTGAGAGGAAAATACAGTAGATTTACAGTTGTAGAATAAATTCTGCATTATGTGTTTCAAGATAAACTATCCTGTTATGGGGATTGGATCATTTGAGGTCAGGCTCAATGGAAAATGAGTGGCAGTTTATTAGCTTTTATTGAAGATTCATCTTGATAAAAATCTCATACCTGCTGTAGTATGAGCATAAATTGCCCAGTTTATAATAATAATAATAATAATAATAATAATAATAATAATAATAATAATAATAATCCAATTAGTATTAATATTCCAATCCAAACCTGATTTATGGCTAGTGGTATTTTCAGAAAAATAAAAACTCCATTGTAAATGTGTAATAAATATATTGATGTTCAACATGATGTGTAGCTGATTTAGTAAATATAAGAGCTGGCATGTACTGTAGTCGATGTTAAATATAACTGCAGCCATCCTTTAATTTACCGGTAATGCAATGCCATGAGTTCGCTTGGTTATCTAGATATTACTCTTCTATCATGTTCCAACTAAATCATAAATTCCATATTCTCAATAGTAATGCGACAAAAAGTATCTTGCAATTAGGAAATGGTTTGTTGTTATTAATGAAACATACAGTACTGTAGATAAGATTTAAATGAAGTGTCAGTGTGTGCAAATGCACGTGATTTTGTTCATACACTACATGGGACAACATGTGTCATCCCTGTATGCATCACTAATCCAAGATACATGGCACAATATATGTCATTTCAATTGAATCCAAATCACGACAATCAATCTACGATGCAGAGATGACCTCAGTGGTGGGCCCTTCGTTGATTCCCCTTGCCTAGAGGTGAGTGCCTCCATCTAATTAGGAGATAAAAGCTGCCACTTACCATGGGCTTTAGGGCTCGTTCAGACACACATACGCAGATACAATCGGGTTACCATGGCCACCTGCCAGTGCGTCCGGATCGCAGTACATCTCTATCAGGACTAAAGGAGCTGCATCTGCCTCGCGGCGTTAAGCAGCCAGGGAAAAGCGGTATTTTTAGCCTGCATTGTGTTTTCTCTACTTGCCTATTTAAGTACTTTGTGCAAAGCAAATAATATCAGCATTAAAGTTGTGGGCAGCCCTAATAGAGGTGATAAAGACAATATCGCTGTTATTGTATCCTATGATAATGAACACAATAATGAATGTGATTTTATTAATGAACGTGTTAATGTCAGAAGTTGACTTTTTTTTTTTTAATACCAAAGAATGTTTTTTCATCTGCCATTAACGAGAAGGAAATATAACAAGGGGTAGGGGAGTGGGGGTAGGAACACTTCCATTCATGTAGCAGCAGGATGGTTGTCATCAGAGAGAGGATCTTGGTGCCAGCTTGTGGCTGTCTGTGGATGCTGGCAACTGGCGCAGTAACGAGGGGGGAAAAATAGGCCGAGCCACCAGCAATAATCCTGCCTTCAAAAGATCCAGATGGCTAACCTTTCAGTCAAAATATTGTTTTTGGAGGGAGGTGTTCAGACTCCCACCTCTCTCTCTCTCTCTCTCTCTCTCTCTCTCTCTCTCTCTCTCTCTCTCTCTGTTGCTCTCACCTGCTGTGTTTTATCAGATTTTGGGGTCCTCCCCAGGAAAACAAGCAGTACTCATCCGAATGTTCCGGAGCTGTGTGGGTTTGAGTGGGAGAAGTATATTTGTTGGCGACGGTGTGTGTGTGTGTGTGTGTGTGTGTGTGTGTGTGTGTGTGTGTGAAAGGGATGTGGGCTCCTCTCAGTCTCCTGGGCAGGACACACACAGAGCGACTCTGTGTGGAGAAGAGGGCCATGACACAGCTCACACCACTCAGCGCCATGGATAAAGGGCTCTCCATGGGCTAACACACACACACGGAGAGAGAGAGAGAGAGAGAGAGAGAGAGAGAGAGAGAGAAGTTAGTCATGCCCAGGAATTAAACATTGTTCATATTAGCCATTGTTCAGTATTTATTATATATCTGGAATAACATCAGTTTTGCTTTTGAAAACTCCTGCCAACAAATAGGCACTATGTAATACTTTGCTGCTATTTTAAATAAACGTATGCTACACAGACTCCCAAACATTAATAATCAGCCAGATTTTAAGACATTATTTTCACTCAAAAAAGTCGCCACCAGGTTATATTGTGTTACACCACATAAACTTGGCACTAACAGCGCTGTTATAAAAACAGTTGTAAATCCCGCTCAGGTCCACATGAAACTGTCAGTGGCTTCATCAAGATAATTAGTCCTAATTTGCTGTTGATGATTTAACTCAAATTCTAATTGCACAGGAGGCGTTCTCTGGAGGCATGCCGTTTTGGACTTCCTGTTGCTCCTGTGTCACCTCCATAACGGTGGTCAACCTTGTGCAGCCATAAATCAGGCTATATGAGGCTGTACACATAGACGTACACTCACGCTTATACACATACACACATGTACACAAACACATATATAAAAATTATGTATGCTCCCCCACGCTTACACTCACGCACAAAACAAAACCTGCTCTCATTTGGTCTCCTTCTCCCCCCGAGCACACACAGGTCGAGTCAGGGTGCTCCACTGGGGGAGTCGCGGTGGCTCCTGTGGTCGATGGCTGGGGCGTCTCGGCCTGTTGTGCGTTGCCACAGTCGCTCTCGTTCCTCCAGAGCCGTGCAGACAGCCAGGCTCCTGTGAGCTGCTGCAGTTGCTGTCCCTCTGAGTGGAACACACAGAACGGACTCACAGCGCCTTGCTCTCGCGCTGGCCACAACCCTGACCAACAACAAGCGCAAAGAGACAGAAGGGAAGATAGACATCGCCGCTAACAATTTAGTTAGAAAAGCGTTCGGTCCAATGTTTTCTGGTGTGTGTGTGTGTTTTATTTATTTTTGAGTGTTTTATATACTGCTTGCATTTCTACAAATTTTTAGTTGAGTTGTGTGACCATTAATACTAACGGTATATGAAGAGCATTTTAATAACAAGCAACCATTCCAACAGTAGATGTTTTTAGAACGTTGCAGGAATGTTATTTTGGAGCATTACAACCTGTTAAATATAAAAATGCTAATAATGTTCTCTAGATGGGTTTTAACTGATCCAAGGATTTAGCGAGGACAGTTTATGGCTCAAGGATTACAGAATTTTGTTCCTTCTTTCATTCTTTTTCTGTGTTTCTGTCTATCTCTATTTCTCTCTCTCTCTCTCTCTCTCTCTCTCTCTCTCTCTCTCTCTGGCATTGGTTATGAATAATGTACAGAGCAAGACTTTATGCTATTCACAAAGCACAAAAAAATTCAGACATTTAGGATAAAGAGCCTTTTTTGCCATTGCCAGTGAATGAAACTTTAAGGCTAATATAACCAAAATCTTGCCTGCTTATCTTCAAAGATTCCACCGACAATCCTGTCACTGCCCAGAGCTGCACTCTGCGCTCAGTGTTATTACAGTAACTGTACATTTTCATGGCTTTTTGTCTTGCATTTCACAGCAATTACATCCCCATTACACTCCCGTAACATTAGCCACCTATAACAACAATGATTCCGTCATACTAAAACAAAACCACCGATGGGCTGAAATCCCTTGGACACTGTAAATACTATTACAGGGTCGATACAAATAGGATGGTCCGAAGAGAATGGGATTTCCCGAACCCACTGGGAATTCTTGTTTGATGCGGGAAAGGCGAATTCCGCGCGGTTCTGCTATTTCGGGGAAAGCTGAACTCTAATGAATATTCCTTCGGAAAGTGCGTATGAAGCCAGTGACAGGAAACAATGCGAACGCATGCATTTTCAAGGATAAATCAATGACAACGATCAGTGTGACATTCGATAGTTGTAGTTGGAGGGTTGGCGTACCTAAAATGTACAAAAATATCCAGCTGTACGGTAACATGTTATAATTTCATTGGACTAGCACCGTTTATCAATGTTGATGATCAACCATATATCCTGGTTAGTGGATTTCACAGAATGTGGATTTGTTTCTTTCTGGCATGCTTTCAGCTGAAATGGGGTATGGGTGAGCGGTAATCCTGGTCACGAATTCCACCAGTGACAAAGGTCTGGGTGATACTGATACCTCTAAAGTACTAAATATACCCTCTGGCCTGGAGTGGCATGAGCAGGTGGAGAATGGGCATTGCCAAGTGCTAGTGTCTCTAGACCCCAAATCTTACAGGTCGCTTTTTTTGGCACGGGGTGTGTGTTTTTGCGGGCTGGAAGGTGGGGGTATGGGCTTCATGTCGAAGTGTGTGTATGACACCCTGTTCAGAGGCGAAAAAGGATCAGGGGAGACAACCCAAATCGGGTGGTTACCGTTCAAAGCCAGCTGGTCTGGCTTAATTAATGCAGGACATTTTTTTTTTGTGTCTGTGTGTGTGTGTAAAATATTGTGTAGTCTAGTGAATGTTTGATTAACTTGGCCCACAGCAGGAACTGGTGGGTGTGACTTCCTGGAAAAGCACAAAAACGACACGGGTGAGTTTTTCTCCCCTAACAGTCCCCTTCCTCCTTCCACTTTAGTTGAGTTAAGAAATTGTGCCCATGGAAAGTTTTGGGACTCAATTACCGTACAGCTAAACACTGTGATTTCTTCCTGGTAGAGTTATGTTGAGGGTACAATTAGTGGTATTTTGTCATTTAAATATTATTCATGTTTGGGATTGTACTGCTGTGAAGCAGTCACTTTACTATACGAGACACAATAGGTGCTTGAACTTTGTCTCAAAATGTTGACTTGTCTGTAAAGGACTTGACATTAAATTATTCAGTGCTGTAATGGGATGATATGACAGTCTGTGTTTAAAGTTTTCAGTCGCGTTGGATTTCACATATTCTGAAGTGAAATGAGACACAAGTCATACCACATGAAGTTATACAGCTTCATAAAGAGAATCGCATGAGAATATGAAATATTTATGAAAAAAAGTGGTTTTCCCCCTACAATCTTGAAAATCTATGACTTGAAAAGCCTGCCTACAATCCTTCGGTATTTTTTTTTTTTTCACCTTAGAATCAGTTAGTGATCTAGCAGCCTCACTGACCGCGGCAGAACCTGTAATATCTTAAATTACAGAAAGTTCTGTGCTATGAAGTGCAAACTAATATAGAAATATATATTATACTGTACGCTTGGTGTCAAAGTTTCATATTGACGGAAAAGTCATAAGGCATTTTGGAAATATAAAATAAATCTAAAAATAGGGTTGTGTTCGGTACACATATGCGAAGTACAGTATTATTCATGACATTGAACATTTTCTACTCCACGTATGTCAAAGAAAGCTGTTGAAATAAAAGTTTCGGACTAGTAGGAGTGGCCTAACATGATATTGTGACCATGTATGAAGGATTTTAGGTACTAATTAAATGCATGTAATACGCTGCACTATTTGGAATCGTCTGATCAAATCATTGAAGTGCTTTGAATGTTTCTTTTCTCCCAGATAAAAAAAAAAAAGACTTGTTTTAATTTCATGTGAAATGAGTAAATAGTCTTCATATGAAAAAAAGAGAAAGAAATGCAAATAAATAAAGTCAATAAAAAATGTGATGGTGATAAGTTATGATATAAATCAACTTAAAACAAACATTAATATCAACCCAGTCTCCGATCCCATGAACAAGCCCAAGATTTATTTACATTCGCAGAATTATATTTCTGATGCAGCATTTTTGGAAGAAGTGCCACTGACAAGATCTCTGTCATCTAATCCCTCTCTTCCTGGGTGTTCAGGCAGTGCCGTGTCGCTTCCCCTAGGAGACTGAGGCAAGGCAACTATGACCCAGTTTACAAAAGCTCCCCTGCTCCTCATTTGAAAACTCCCCCACCCCAGCTCTTCTCCGTCACACAAACCTTTGATCAGAACGGCGGCTGGGGAAGAGCGCTGTTGTTTTCTTACAGCAAAAAAGGTGCACTCTTTGCCGTCGATCCTGTCTTGGCCCTTTGAGTCACTATCTGGCACTTCAGCAGGAACTGTGTAGAAGTACTGTTTGTGTTTGTGTGTGTTATTATCTTTTTCAGAGCTCTTTCTGGCTTATATAAAATTTTCAGTGACTGAGAATTATCCTGGTGCTTTTATAGAAAAATGGTAGTTTGACAGTAGTAGACTATTAACTATTGATTATATAAGGAGCTGAACAAGACAGTAGAAGTGTAGCAATTTCAAACTCTGAGCTAAAACCTGTCCTGTTTGAATAAATACACTCATTAATCATGAAACTCTGTTGTTGAAACAGAAAGGAACCCCTACGTCTATTTATATTAATCCTAGTCGGCATGTGGCTTTTGCAGTAGTGACCATGTTGCCTTTTGCAGATCCAGATGCCATCTTCTTAAGTTACACGGCCCATATTATAGTCTGTCAAGTAAGTATTTCATGTTTAACACAAATTTCTAGTTAACTATGACATGTTAAACACATGGAAACAGTCATGGAGATGAACTGGAAAGAAAAGAAGTTACTTTCTTCCGTAGTATTGTAGGATGGTTCCAATGACACCCATCTTACTGTAATTCTTTTGTCTCTGTGTGTTCTTCATTCATTCTTTCATTCATCGTTAACCACTGGTCAGGGTCATGGTGGATCGGGAGCCTATCCTGGGAATGCAGTGGGGTGAAGTGGGAATACATTCTGAATTTGAATCCATACAGGGCACCATGTACACACACAATCATTCACACCCAGGGGCTATTTAGAGTCACCAAGATGTTTTGAGAGGTGGGAGGAAACCAGAGAACCCAGAGAAAACCCACAGATATGGGGAGAACATGGAAAACTCTACACAGACCATAGCCCCAGATCAGGCTCTGTGTGTGTGTGTGTGTGTGTGTGTGTGTGTGTGTGTGTGTGTGTGTGTGTGTGTGTGTGTGTGTGTGTGAAATGTAGTATTACATGCCAAGGGTGCATCCTAGGCCCTCTGTTCTTTCTTTCTTTCTTTCTTTCTTTCTTTCTTTCTTTCTTTCTTTCTTTCTGTCTGTCTGTTTTGCTTGCTTTCTCTTCCCCACCATACACTTACAAAACATAACATTTCACTACCTTTTGATCTCAGGCTAATCTCTCTCGCCTGCCTAATGTCTGATCTTGTTTGAATAAGAATGAGTCTAGGGTGATTCTGATGCCACAAAGTGGTTTAGACGGCGCCTGGTTCTGTAAATCTGCCCTGCGCTAGAGTTTGTGTGACTGCTGTATCACAGCAAGTTCCTATCCATCTACGTTCACCATGGGAGAACCTCTGTATCGCCTGTGTGGGAGGGGAGTTGAGTTTTCCTAGCAGCAAATGGTCCCAGATGGCTTTAGATTCTTATCGTTAATCAAGGGTGAGTGGATCTCACCGCAAACACAACTCCAATTTATTTGAACAGCAAATGATTGGACCTGGCAGGGTTTAGTAAGGAAATCCAAAGAAAATCTTTACAAGTCAATTAAAAAGTACCTGAATCTTTAGAACAAATACACAAACTCTCATCGTAAAGTCTGTGACCCGCGATGCTCGTTCTGAGCATGCCTATTCACGGATGGCTCAAACACTGTTAAATGTGTGTTACATGCTGTGAGGGGTTGTGTTATAATATCCACCGCCATGAGACTCCCTGTGGTACATATGTCCCAGTCTCAGGGGTCAAAGGAAAGTAAGGCCGCAGTGTCATGGCCAAGCCATGGGCTTTTAGGGCTCAAGGTGAGACGAGCTAAATGAGACTGACTCTTCACCGTAGACGGAATTATTCAGCAGAGGGGGTGAGTTTTCTTTACCACCTGAAGGGTGTTGGGAGCAGCTGGGTTAAAGCAGTACAATAGCTCCTTATATACTGTATTTGACTGCTGTGCTTCTGCGGCCAGCCAAAGAAAGGGAGAAAAAGAAACACAGAAAAAGCAGAATAAGAGACAGACAGAGAGAGAGAGAGAGAGAGAGAGAGAGAGAGAGAGAGACATGAAGGGAAGGGGCTCCAATATAAAAAAGTAAAATAGAAGCAAAAGCAAATAGAAGGAGGGTGCTACACATGTTTAAATGTATTATAGCTATCATTCAAATGTCAGACAACAATAAATGGCAAATTATTAAAATCCTCAAAGCAGCTTGTATGATTTATTCGAAACACTCCATTTGCCTTACCGTGGTCTAATTTTATAGCACGCACACCATATATATACTGTCTGCTCCAGTAAGTAATGTATGGCCAGTTTAGTCTATTTGCCAGGACATGTAGGTTTTTCCACTGCGTGTCCATAATACACAACATCTGTCAGGCCGCTGCACAAGCTCAGGAAACACCGGTTGGCACCCAGAGTCTAGAGACAGAAAAATGTGGCATGTTGGCATCTTTTTTAGTGCCACCATTATGAAAAGAAAAAAAGAACTACTGAAACAATATAACAATTGTGCAGATTTCACCTAGTTTATGACTTTCCAACCATTCAAAAGAGGAAAAATCATTAGAAGCATTTTTCTTTTCCCCCCGCTTTCTCATGTGAAGCAATCGACGGACAAGGGGAACTTTGAGCCTCAGGCTAAAATATACAAAGAAACCACCGTACTACACTCAAAAGAAGGAGAGGAACTCAGGAAGTTGTAGAAACTTTCCTTGGGAGCATTTGCGTGTCTGGCAGGGTTGGATTTTTGAGAGTGTGATGTGTAAGGTCAAATACGGCAAAGCTATACCGTATTACTGTTAGTAAGCCTCTTTTTTTTTTTGTTTACTGGAATAGCCATAATGCATTAAATTTCCATAATTGCATGAGTTTGGACATAAAGTGTACTTTTTGGCCCAGCCAGTATAGTTGCTTTTAAAATTATTTTCAGTCTATCTTTGCTTGCTTGTGTCATTTCCATTAGCAATAATATGAGGCTGAAGCTAATGGTTGGGAAAATACTGCCTACATGATGGTACCTTCTCTCTTATCTTAGAGAAGATCATTTACCTGGTAATGTTAACATTCACTAGCAGTCTGATGTATTTTCAGAAAATCGTAAGGGACACTAAAAAACTGTACTAAGGAGAGCTAGCGAGCCATAATTGAATAGGAACTGTAATAGTTAACAGCTATTCCATGAAATCGAGTCGTACATGAGCTGATAGTCGATGAGGTGCGAAGCGCCAAGTTGGCTATAAGCCATGTACGACGAGATTGAGTGGAATAACTGTTTTATTCTATCCACATTCACTGGATTTTGAGAAACGTAGCATTTTTATTTCAAATTCGATAAATAAAAACTTTATACAAAACGTCTGACAAAATAATTTCCGCTTAGAATGTAAACAAACCGGCGAAGTGACAGGAGCAATTTGTGAAAAATACGATAATAATAATTCTTGAAAAAAAAGCACCATCAAATACTTTCATTCCATATGTTGTAGCTTTTTTTGTGTGTGTGTATTTTTGGGGTTTGTTTTTGAGTAGAGTTTTTATTTTGTCCTCGGTTGGTTCAGCAAAATGCGCCGCCATTTTGTTTTTCTCTACTCATGGTATATGAGCTGATATCCTAGTAGTAGAGTAGCCAATCAATCAGAGCATGCGATTGCTCATATCCAGTGAAAGTGGATAGAACAATAGTCCGTATTCATCATTTCTTACTAGTACACTGTTTTGGACAGAGCTCCTACAATTTCGCAATGACAATAAAAGTCTATTCTAGTCCATATAATGTGCAAAATTATGTAGAAGGTGGGGAAAAAGGTTGGCAAACCTGCCTTCTGATCCGGAATATTTGTTTGCATTTTGATTGGCTTCTTCTAGTTAAATCTAGTTGAACCAGTGAACATTTTAAGGGCGGAGCTTTGTGTACATGGGTGGAAATGGGTGCAGGCTCATTGAATGAATGAATCCTTCAACTCCACCCATTTAACTATGAAAGACCTTTTTTCTTTCTGCCCACAAATTTGACCTTCCATCATGACTTGGCTTCGCGAACAAAGATTTATGATCGGGGCTGTCCACGTCTCCTACAGGCGCGCTCGTGGCTAAAGAGTCCTGTGCGAGATAAACAGGCACGACCACACAGGCTGCAGGGTTGGGGTCGGTCAGGAATGGGAGCTGTGGATTGCTTGACTTTCCTCCTTGCTCGCTTGTCCCCAAGGCTGGCACAAAGAGTGTTCTCAAAGGATGCAACTGCGTTGTGCATAGTATTTCTCCAGCAGTCTCGGTCAGCGGCTAGGGAGGACCAGTGAGTGGGGCTGATGTTGCAGTCCTGGAGGGAAGACTTGAGTCAGTCTTTGACTCGCTTCTTGGGGGCTCCTATGTTTCTGTGACCTGATGATAGCTCACCATAAAGGACGATCTTGGGCAGGCAGTGGTCCTCCAACTGGGACACATGGCCCGCCCAACGAAGCCTGGACTTCAGAAGCATGGATTCAATGCTGGTGAGACCTGCCCCATGAAGGACTTCAATGTTGGTGACGAAGTCACTCCAGTGGATGTTAAGGATGGAACGGAGGCAGCGCTGGTGAAAGCGCTCCAGGAGATGTACATGTCGCCGATAGGTGACCCACAACTCCGAGCCGTACAGCAGTGTAGTCAGCAC
>JAODOM010000017.1:19604484-19620279 GCA_027576675.1 Plicofollis nella
CAGAGCGCGTGCAAGAGAGATAGTGAGTGCGATAGAAAGGGGAGAACAATTGTTCATTTTCGGTGGGACGTGGATTTGATTTATTTCAATTGCCCTCCTCTTCCTTCTCAATGCTACATACACCACCACCCCCCCCCCCCCCAACACACACACGCGCACGCACACAAAACCCCTGCATCTCCCTCCTCCACAAATGTTAGCACGGATTAGCTTCCGCCGTTGCAATAGCCCCCTCGGTTAATTACATGTGTAATGAGTTGTTTATTTGGGATAATGCGCAGCAGGAGCGCTGGCCCAAACGCTGCAGCCAGGAGCAGACCCAGGCACACTGAGGCAGAGTGAGGGATATATTGGAAAAAAGGACGATAAGAGAAAAACTGGAGGAGAGTTATCATTGGGGGGGTCGGCATGAGTAGTCTCTCTTGCATTCTCAGTCCCTCCTTGAGTCAAACGACCTCAGGACTTTTCTCAGGGTGGAGAAACACAGAAAAAAGGAGGGCCAATAGCTCGGAAAACACACTCATGTCAACAAAAAGGGAAAGCAAAGTTCACAGAAGAGGGAATGAGGGATGTGTGCCCAGCAGTGGTGTAAGGGAGTGGAAAAGACTGTGGGTGCGAGTATAGATGAGGGAGGGAGGGAGAGAGAGGAAGAGAAGGGAGAGACGGGTTCTGCTATCATTAGCCGAAGGGGACAGGCGAGGTTATGTGAACGGTGCAGCTGGAGAGGGTGCAGAGGGAATTGGTGCATGTCTCTGTGCTGAGTGGCTGAGGCCTTGTGAACCAGCTTCCCTCCCCCTTCTACGCAGCCTGCACTTTCCCAAAGCAACCCAAAAAAACAAAAAAACAAAAAGTAGCAAAGATGGAGAGGATAAGCTTCTGGAGCAGGATCCAAAACACACATACATACACACTTGATTTATACACCATTGGCTGTAGGCACTTGCCTCTCCTTGTTTTCTTTCCTTTTCTTATCAGCCAGATCAAGAAACACACAGTATTCAGCAAGAGCTAGTGATTAGCGTCAGAATAACAGTAATTAGAAGGGTCATTATTTTTGATACCCTCCCCCAAACAAAGATGCAGTAACCTTCTTTCTCTTTTTTTTTATTTCAACTGAAAAAGACTGTAGTTTTTTTATTATTATTATTATTCGTCCTGCTTTGCTTTATGCCTTTTTTTTTCCACTGGGCCATTACAGAGAAAATGAACGAGAAGCACAAGCCAGACTAATCAGCATAGAGCATCAGACAGGCTAAAACACCCAAACTTTCCTTGTCACCCTTTTGTGATCTCATGCAAGAAAACAGAAAGGAAAAAAAAATACATGCCTGCCACAGCTGCGAGATACAAGAAACACACTGCAAAGGAGGCTATGCAAATGTGCACAGGCACACCACCATATCCAACAACATGGAAAAATACGTACACATCACCTATCATATTTCACAAGATACTCCTACAAAAAGGAAGAATGGATATAAAAGTGATATAAAATATGTCATCGAAGTGTTTTATTTGTTCAGGAGGAGGCTCTTGTAGAAGAAGAGGTAGGAAGTAGGACTTTAACAGCAATGATGATGTGTTCTCTGACAAATGTTTCAAGGAAAAAAAAAATACACCATACAGATTTTTCAATATCAGTCAGGTCATGCCTCGTTTGCTGTATGCAAAAAATAGGAGGGCTGATAGATGGGGTATGTGTTAGTGATGCTGAGGTTTGAAACAGACTCACTTTGTGTGTAAGTGTTGCTCAACTCTCTCTCCGCTGTATTTCGGCGTCATTCTGAAGTGTTGAACATCAACACAGTGCATCAAATCCAGCCGGTGTTGCTCTTCTCCTTGCTTCCCTCTTGAGCCTTTAGGTTTTTTTTTCCTTTGAAAGTTTGGGCCTGGTTGATTCGCCACAGCTGTGTGGACTCTTTAATCAGATGCTATCTTTTTGCCCGTTTACCCCACCACCCTTTCACTGTCATTCCCCCCACCCCACTTGTAGGCTTTCCTCTTCCCCTAACGCATTTTAATTGGTTGCTTTCTGTGACAAATTATGAGGGCTTGCTTTGATGAGGTCGGCCCGAGTTGTTGCCAGGATGGAGCGCGCCCGGCTTTTTTGCGGCATTTGCTGACTTCTCTCACCACTACAAACACACTGTGGAGTGGAGAGGAGAGAAGGGAGGAGGGTACGCCAGTCCCATAATGAAAGACTAGGGATTGGGTTAGCCCTTGGGGGATGCCATATTCCTTCCTTCACACTTTACACCCTGGGTCTGGACGTATCTATGCCTTTCTTAGAAAGCCGAGAGTGGTTCTCTGATTTTTTTTTTTTTAATTGCATAAAAGCTGTGTTATGATCTGGCTTGGCCAATGATGAATAATGAGAATGATGACATGAAGAGGATATGGGCTTAACTGACTTTTTTACATCTTCCCTCATCATCTAATGGACAGGAAATTACATATTGAGAAGAGCCTCACACACACACCAATTGAGGCATTGAGGCACAGAGCAAGAATAGAAGGACATGAGGAGGAAAGAAAGAAAAATGGCAGCCATGTTGCTTGTTTAGACAAACCCCAACTGTAGCAATCAGAGTTAAATGATGCGAGAGATCAACAGCACAGCAGTGCTCTCAACAATCAGCCCAATCAGCTTGTGGTAATGCTGAAATGACTGTGACATCATGTCGGAAAACAGGAGGTGGAGGGATGACTGTATCGCTTTTTGCAGAAGGAGAGTTTACACCCTCTCTTTCCATCCTCTCCTCAATCTGGGTTACTTCATTTCTGTACAGTGCTTTGGGACTGAAAAGAAAGAAAGATAAGAAAAAAGAAACGCTCAGGTTGAACTTATGAAGGACATCCTTACTGAAGTGCCATGCTTTCATCTCTCTGTCTCACCTTTTCTCAGACAAAATGTCTGTGGCGATATATTCAACTTCTAAGAACGACCTGTGACTTGATGATTAGTTTGTGTGTTGGACATTTTGGCCTTGGATGTACATATTTGCACACTCCAATTTGAAATATGTGACAGTCAGAACCTGCTGCAAAATTTCTGAAAGTCACATCATTTGCTTAGAGAGGCAAACAGAAAGCTTAGGCTTTCACTGATAAAGGAGCAGGTGTTACAGTTACTCAGTTAAAATGCAACTTAAAACTTTTACGATTATACCGGATTATACATTTAATATAAATTACAGATCACATGGAAGAGATCTTATATAACTCAGGAATGTATGTCTAGTATTGGGAGATTTATTCCAGATTTTGTTACTATAAATTTACTGCAACTAAACCAAAACTTCTGGTAAAAAACTCTTTTACCATCTTTACTGAATTACTCAATAGGGAAAAAAAAGAACTGTGAAATCACTGAACATGCTGATTGATAGGGATAAAAGAGGAGGTTGCTTAACTTCCCTTTTCACCCTCTCTCTCTCTCTCTCTTTCTCTCTCTCTCTGACTTTTTGGCCAGGAATCAGAGAGAAGAAGAAAAAAAACTCAATTTCTGTAAAACACTTCAATATCAAGTGCCTCAGTGGCTTACTGTACATATTTGCTCATAAAAAAAAAAACTGAAAAGAAGGATATAAAGGGGAAAGAAAAAGAGGAAAAGAAGAGGCAGAAGTGAGAAGGAGGTATGTTGGCACCCGCTCTCAGTCTCTGAGCCACTTTAGCCTCTGGGCTTAATTGAAGCCAGGAGGGAACGTTTAATAATTGCTGTCAGAAGATCAAATTTAATTCTCTTTTTCACAGGACCGCTGTAGGGTAGGGTGAAACAAATTGTCATCGGAGAGCTCCAAATGAACAAAGCTTTTAATTAGTCTGATTAGAATGCTGAGGTGGTGAGGGGGCTGAGGAGGAAGTGCACGACAAAAAAAAAAAATGCGATGAAATAATCAAAGGATCATCTAAGCCTGCAGACATGCCGCAGCCCCTCAGTGCCCCGCTGACCCATGAACAAGGCTAACATCATAAGATGCTCTCATCCTCAGCTGATAACATAATTGGCCGATGTTGCCGGGTCTTGTCTCTACCAAGTGACACAACCCAGGGCTGTGTTCGTCTATGTGGGAGTTTACTCACCAAGCAAACATGGCTCCTGCTTGTTTTTACTCCTATCTTTTCTATTCACTGTTTAAAATGTTTTGTTTCGTAGAGCTTTGTTGAATGATCAAAAGTGAACTCATATTGTCCTAACATTTTTTTTTTTTGTGCAAGCCACCAGAAGTGCTGTGGCTGCACCTGGATCTGGAGTCACTGTGCATGACGTGGTAGTGGTTAGCCATTTGCTGATAAACACAACTCTGCTCTTGCAGATGTGTGAAGAGAAGAACTTAAACACCCGATTGTGGTTCTTTAGTCAAATCACCCATGCATCACTATATGCCTGTAAAATATTAAAATTAATTGCAACTTCAGCATCTTTTCTTCTCCTTGATCAGGACCGCCATGATTTCTTTCCCACAGCCCATGACTTTCTTAACTTTTGTTTTTTTAAATTTCCGTTCCCAACCAAACTAAACAGCTTCCACGGTATTATGAACTCATCCACAAGTGCTTTAAAGCCTATAGGATAAAGATTTCACACAGCTGCGATACTGATAATTACAGATACATTTAATCATTTTAGCTCAAACACATCCTTCGTTCTTTTTAGAACATTTGCAAGATTTTATTCTGCATCAAAAATTGTTTCGAGTGGACAGTTTTAGTGGGATTTATTCGGTTAATACAAAGCATGCTGTATCTCTGTGCTGCGCAGCTGCCTCCTCCCTGACACATGTATCGAGCCAAATTGTCCTTGGGTGGCTTTGCAATGGCTAACTGACAGACGGCTCTCACCTGGCCCGCTTTACCCATGCTGGGCCACACTCACTGTTTACTGACTGAGTGAGGGACAAGACTGCTGTCAGCACCCCTTCATCCATCCAACCCTTTTGCCACTTTGTGTGGTCACATGTTCCCAGTGCAAGGCCGTATTCCAGCATTGATCATTTCAGATAGATAAATACAGCACATACTTGATCAAGGTAAAATCAGCTCATCAAGACAACCTTCTGAAATACCTTCATCTTTCACCGTACAGCATTGTTTGTAGGCATTTATAAACAATCACTTTAACTACAAGCGCTTGGATACCGAAACAGACTCAGAAAGTAGTGCAAAGCACAGCATAAACATGTCATATTTTCTCCTCATTTGTTAAAACACTAAAAGACATGGAGCTATTTCATAAAGAAAGGTTTTTCTTCATGAGAAGTCCAAAATGTTGTTTAACGTTATTAAAAAAAATAAAAAAATGCACAGCTGATTGCGAGAGAGACAGGAGTGAAACATTGCAGTGGAGGGACCCTGAAAGAACACTCTGTGTGGTGTAAATGAAACCTCTCCTTTTCCATCGAATGCCCTAATCTCACATAGCACCTGAAAAGAGCTATTCACCAAATACCGCCCTACAGAGATGCAGTTCATCCATAATTTCACACATTTGCTAATAAAGCCACGTATTGTGACATTTCTCTCTTTTTTCACGTGTTGAAGTGGAGTCTTGGTTTTGGGTGCCATAAAAATATAGCCATTAGAGGTTTGTAATGTGCAATGATCAGACTCAGATCCATTGGTGGTTGTGCAGTGATGTCATTTCGTACATGGCTTTGGAAGATGGTTTGTGTGTCTACTCTGCTGCCCTCTCGGTCCAGAATCCATTGCTTCCAGCGTTTGCATCAGAACGTGGCCGTTTGGTTACAGTAAGCGGTGGCGGTGACAGCCTTAACTCTCTTTCTTTCTGTTTGTCTCTTCTTTTCTGGCTGGGAGAAGGAAGCGCAGGAGTTTTGGTTCCCATTTTGTGCACTCTGGAACAGTTTAGGAAAGGAAGCACCTTTACACCTTTGATTGTCTGTGGTTGCTGATGTCATATCCTTCCTCCAGGCTTTCTGTTTGTGTGAGTCTGTGTGTATTTCCTGTTGCTCTGTCCAGTCGTGTTAGAAGGTAAGACCAGTCCTGAAATACCGGTGTATGAAAATATGTTTATTATACTTCATTATACTTCATATTAACATCATGTTCATATTTGTGTACAGCGAAACAAAATGGGTGCCAAATATAATTCATATGCTCGATTTATCTTTATTGCAGTATTTCAACATTGCTTAACACCCACATGTACAGTCTTCCTAAGCTCAAAAGATGGTAAAGCGTCACACTGCGAAAGCTAACATTCGCAGTGAAAGCCAAGCCGAATCTCCGGTTTAGGTCACTCAGCCCATTGCATATTGGATGGACAGCAATAGTAGCCAGTCGTCAGAGCTCGTATCTCCCCCAAGCAGCCAGTACAACACTCAAGAGTCTGTGCATGTAATGACATTAGAGAGACAATAGGCCTCCCAGGATCCACTCGCTACGGCCTGCCTGTCTCCCTGTGCGCCATTAACTATCGCTGATAAACAGCTGCCTGTCTGCAAATAAGTGCATTAAATAAAATCGGCTCTAAGGAAATAAACGCAGTTAGGGGAGGAAGAAAATGTGCTTCAGGGATTAAGCAAGAAGAGGAAAAAAGACTTCCAAGTGTGAGACTCGACTAGAAATTGTCCTAACACGCAAATTATTCGGGAAGAACCATTGAAGACGTTTTTTTCTGGTCTCTTCAAGGAAATGGGAGTTTATTTGAAAAGCGCAGGGGTTTATTTAATGTATCGCACACCTCCTAAAAGGTTTACTTACTGTGCTGTAATATGTTATTTCAAATCTCTGCGACCACATTTCCCTATGAGGATAGAGGGTACTTGCCTTTTCTCAAGCACATGCAATTACCAAATATGTTGCAGATGTTCAGGAGAGAGAGAGAGAGAGAGAGAGATGACTGTGGTGACAATGCAAGCTGAGATGGGTAACAAGGTCTTCGGCGTGGCCTGATACAGAATACGAATGGAGATTTCATAATTATGATTTAAAGGTTTTGACCTATATGTGCTGTGTTAGGATCAGGACTGTAAAATGATACAACATCAATGTGTAGTTGCTGTAATGACGTTTCATTACAGCACATTAACCAAGCACACAGTAGTGTTCTAATACACTTAAACGTTGCAGCCTGTATCTGATAAGCAAAGCACAAGAAGTCATATTCACTCTATTAAGACTTTGACAAATACAATTGAGTGTAATTTTTTTCTTCCTAAGTGGAACACTTGGGAATGAAACGACCCAGAATTGCGCCTGCTTTTGTTCGTACCCATTGCCCTTTTAGCTCCAGTTCTCATTGAGAGAGGGGGAAATGGAAAGAAAGAAAGAAAGAAAGAAAGAAAGAAAGAAAGAAAGAAAGAAAGAAAGAAAAATGCCTAGCAGCTCATTACATCTCTGTGCTGGCGCTCTTTTTCTCTTTGTCTTTCTTTTCTTCCCGCTCACACTCTCTTCCTCTCCAGCATTCTTATTTTGTGACAGTAGAAAAGAGGCGTAGTTAACAGATGGGAGGGTCAGCAACAGCACATCTCTCTCTCTCTCTCTCTCTCTCTCTCTCTCTCTCTCTCTCATACTCTCTGCTTTTCCCATGTTCTCTTCATGTTTTGCTCGTTTCTGCTGTCCTTGCAGTCACACTTACATAAGGACCCAGCTTATCAAACTAAGCTGCCATCACAGTCTTATGGCATCCACTATGACCTCTCTCACAGTAAGCCAAGGATCTCACTCTTGGCTCTCTCCTGTCGTCCTCCTCCTGCTTCTCTCTCTCTCTCTCTCTCTCTCTCTCTTCATACGCTTTGGCCATGGATTAGTAAATTGGCTTAACACATTCTCTCTCTCTCTCTCTCTCTCTCTCTGTCCTTCTCTATCTCTGTCTCTCTCTATCTTTGTCTATCTGTCAGCCTGAAACACAAACATAGTCTACACACCCAGTCACACGTACACAAGCAGCAGTAGATTATTCTCATCCGGACGACCACACTTGTGTGGGAAGATCAGTCTTCCCAATGTGTGCGTGTGTGTGGTTGACAGAGTTGTTTTACCAGCTGTGCTCATGTCTACACAGTAGTTCATCGTTCTAGTATAAATTGGATTGCGCTCATCTGTGGTAATCTAAAATGATGATGATGATGCGGATGATGATGTGGATGTAGATGTGGATGTGTGTGTTGTGCTTCAAACTCTAACTGTCTTACCATATTACTACCCCTAAACAACCCGACGAACCAGGAAGAACAAAGCTTATTTAATTAATAAGAGTGTTTCTTTGAGTGATGTGAACACAACACACACTCTCTGATTTATTTAGCTGCTTAATTGATTGAGCTTTCAGCTAGGCCAAGCACGATTGAGCATGGTGAACATGGCTTGTGCCAACTTCTTGACTGCATCTCGGTAAATATTTACCCAGTAATCTAGTCATTATCACCAGCTTGTCTCCGAGTTGTTTAGCTCCTTGTTCAGCAGTAGTCCTTCAAACAATCATCACGCTAGCTTTAATTTCGTCATGCAGGTGCTAAGACACACGCTGGCTAACAGTTCGCACAAAGTGTGACGAGCGGCGTGCGGATGCTAATAAGGCATTACATCGAGGCTCATTATTAATAGAGACCACAGAAGACAAACACCGGCTGATTATTAACAGCACTAAATTTTTCTTCATCTTGAAGAATGTGTGTCTTTGACAAATAGGTTTTGACAAATACGTCACGAAAGATTTTAATAACTGCGTGTAGAATTTTATGAAGTAGCCACATGGCATGATGATATGGAGAACACTGAGACAGACGTGAACGACTCGTGGCTCTGACCTCAACAACATAGACTCTCTCCTTACAACGCTCACTCAGATACAACATTTTAACACCAAGCAAGATGTACAGGGTTTGCCTGTGCGAACATCTCTTACTTAACTTTCTGAGATCTTCTTATCAAAGGGCAAGAGAGAGGCAGATATGTAGACAGAGTGGAAGACAGAGTGACACATCTTTCACACATATCAACATCAGTGTTTCTGACTCGTTCTGGCAGCTGCCTGGAAATGTGTTTCAGAAAGAGCCAAAAAGAAGAAGGGACAAGGGAAGAAGAAGAAGAAGAAGAAGAGGAAGAGGAGAAAAAACAAGAAGAAGGTGAACGATGGAGGGATTTTAATGCGACACCGCTGACAGCTTCGCTGCATTACACCCAGCCTAAATAATGGGATGCTCATTTGCATAACGAGGGACGTTATCACCTCTACTGTCAGAAGAAAACACAACAACACTTCTGCTGCTCCTCCCTGAGATGAATTGGGTTGGCCTACTTTACAGCACCAGGGAGGTGCACTTACACGCGTACACGCACACACTCTTACACACACATATGCATGCTGTTTGTGTTTGCTGGCTCCCTTAATATGTGTATGTCTCAAAGATGAGATGGTTTATGCAAAGCCAGGTTAGCTGCTCGAGAGAGGGCAGCCCTTTCAAACGGAGCTCTCAGCAGGAAAGATGAGCCACGAAGTGCTTACAGGATCATGGCAGAGATAGACGTACTGAGTGTGTATTGCAGAACAAACTAGACCACCAGTTTTTGGCATCAGGCCTCTCTTTAAGATCCACTAATACCTGAAGTGGTTTGGTAAATCAGTCATGCTTAAACATGAAATCAACTGAGTTGTTGTCTTGCGTCTTGTAATACATGTGCTAGCATTTTCTGAGAGTAGGATTTTTTTTTTTTGATACTAGATTCACTGCTGTTCAGCATGGCATAAATATTACATTGTGCGTGATTAGAGCCGTTAAGTTCGTGTCACTTCATAAAACCTTGTCAAAATCCGGGCGACTGTGGAGAGAGCGTGACAGTGCTGTCTCCTCTCGTAGTCAGAGCACCGAAGTGCTGGCTCTGATTTGCATGATATCGACAGTGAAAAACAGAGCACTCTCACAAAAATGTTGACAGATCCTTTTGTCTTTATTCACCATCCCATGTGCTGAGATTATGCTTTTTGCTTCCTTCTTCTCCACGATCTGCCATAAAGATTGTCTCTGTTTCTCTCTCTCTCTCTCTCTCTCTCTCTCTCTCTATCTCTCTGTGTATCACAGGTACAGCTGCTGGAATCTTTGAATTGAGTGGAGCAAGTACAGAGAAGAAAGCTTGGTTTGAGGAAACACAAAAAAGAGAGAGAGAGCGAGAGAGAACGAGAGAGAGAGAGAAGGCCATAAAGTTATTTGGTGAAAGAAGAGAGTGAAGAAAGAAACGGGACAATGGGGAGAAAAAAGATTCAGATCACGCGGATTATGGACGAACGCAACAGACAGGTAAGACGCACCATTCAATGGATATATAACACTGAATTCAGACGTTTGACAACTTTGAGAGTGGCGTACTTTCAAACTGAAATGATCCTTTAAAAATAGCACCAGCGGCTCTCAACACCCTTCATATGGCCCATGGCCGACGTGCCACCAGCTGTAGCTAATGTCAGTGAAAGATTATTTTAGCAGGGGTGGGTACAGAGTGGGAGGGGAGCACAAACAAACAGACAAACAACCTCTAAGGCACGCAGAGAGAGAAATTGCGAGGTGGGCGGCTCTTTGGGGCCGTACCACTTGGCCCAGTAGTTTTCCTTTTACAGATCAGGTTGTAGGTGGAGGCCAATGGGATATGAGCCCTCAGCATGACATCACGCTCGTGGCCTATGTGGCCTTTCTACAGTTATTGTTTTTATCTTTTATAACCTGGTATTTTTCCACATATCCTCAGATTCTTGTCTGCAATGACGCAACCTTCAAACACAATGAAATGACTGTAATCATTATGTTCAGGGATGGATTATATAGTCCGAGCTAAGTTTTGCTATTTATCGTCTGAATGATTTCATTTGGATTTAGGATGAAATGTAGGTTACTAATATGAGTCTTTTCATGACCTAAACACTCAGGACATGAGACACCAGCCAGCCTGGGCTGCAAACACAGACAGATATCATATCTAACAAATTCTGTACTTGTATCGATTATAGTGGTGCCAGTAACATAGGTACTTGTTTTACAGCAAGATCAATGAGCTCTTCTCTTCTCTGTGCATCTGATGTTTACGCTCGGCAGCTGCCAGAGAAATAGGAGTTTAAAGGTGCCTTCAGAGGGCAATCTGTCAAAGGCAGCAAGACCTAGAGAGACTCTAGTTTTCACTTATTGTGACTTTATTGTATATTTAAAAAAAAAAAAACCTTTTGTGACTTACTGTAGCCAGCAGTTTTGATGGCACGGAACAGGTCCACACTCCAGTTAATGACTGCTGTCTGGACTTTGGGAAGGGCTGATCAATTATTGAAGGCGGAACAAGGGGCAGAGGAGGAGTGAGGGAGAGAAGAGGAAGAGGAGAGTGGAAAGTAATGGGTGTGTCAGGCGGCACAGACGGCAGGGGAACGGTGGCATTAGTCATTTGGCACTCGTGGGTTGAGTGAGTTCTCCCCCCTGAGGAAACCAGAGGCTCACATGCACATGGCGGAGAAGCAAAGATTCACACAAATGAGTCAAAGCCCTTATCATACCAGCAGTCTCTTCTTGTTTTTCTCTTCAGACTGCTGGGAAAAAAATACATGTCCAGTAATCTTTGAATAATTTCAAGACTCTGTTTTGCAGCCCTTCTTACTGGCTTTATTTATTTATTTTATTTTATTTTATTTTGCATTAATAAGGTAAAACATGCTTAAGTAAGACTCTTTCAAGGCACTGTTTCTTCACCCTTCATTTCACTCTTTCAGTAATAATTTATAATCAATGTGTTGAGATGATATGATGAAGTAGAAATGGTCAGGGCAGAGGCGTAGATTCTTTGATGAATAGCCACAATAGAAGAGAAGAGAGAAAGAAAGAGGAAAGAGAACAAGAAGGATGCATGGTCTAGGTCAGGATGTTTTTGGGGGAGGCTATCGTATTGCACAGAAAGCATCCTGTCCTGGTGTTATCACTACTCTCTTTCCTTCTTTCTCTTGCTGTCCTTCTCCTACTCTCTCACGTTTTCTCCCTCCCATCCCTCAAGATCAGAGATTGATACAGGAAGGACACCTGATGAGAGTCGATGCCACAGCTTTCCGGGACTTGAGATCAAGAGGGAGAACAAGAGGGCAAAGTGAGGCAATAAGAAAACTAGAGACGCTTTTAGGATTTTATTTAGAAAAGAAGAAGTAGCTTCACACCTTATCAGTAATATGTTTTTATTGTGAATAAAACTAGCTATGAGACTAGTGATAGTGTTAAGTTTATAGGAACTGGGAAAAAAAAAACCTGCAGTATTATCATTACACTGTTAAAAATAATGCTTATGTCTGTATCAAGAAGTTGTGTGCAGATGTAGCCTATCAAAGATCTTTAAAGATAGCTGTCCTTCCCCAATAAAGATCTTTGACTGACTGTATCAGAGTACTTAGTTCTGTGTGATACAAGGAAACCATGAAGACAGACATCACAAGACAAGAATGAAGGACCTTTGACTCACAACCCTTTTTTTTTCCTCCCCTCCCCTCTGCCCTCAATTTGTTGAAGTCGTGGCTGGGCCTTTGCATATTTTCACTTCCCCTTTAAGGAAATCTTTCCATACCAAAGCAAAATAAACAGCTGCCCGCTTCAATGGTGTTACCTTTGGTGCAACATTCTTGAGATTTTTTGCAGGGCTTTCATGCAAATACCATCACATTCAGTGTTTGATGATCCAGTTCCTCAGCAAGACCCCACTGTTTTATCACTGAGAGAAAAACCAAATGTTTAAATTAGTTCAGTTTGTTTCAGTAGCTAGGTTTTCGGCCAATAATTCTCCTGTATATATACCCCCCCTCCCCGATGCCCAGTTTTTATGCCAATATTTTGAGACAGTCACCACAAGCTGTAACACTGAAAAAACATAGTGACAGATATCTTTTTTACACCATTTTATCTCTTATATCACCCTCATTTGAGTGGCAAGTGTATAGCTGGCCACCCTGCCTGCAGTACCTTGCTTGCAGGCACCGGACCCTCATCGCCTTGGGCGGCCACTTGGACCCCCTACCTCCACTACCCTCGAAAGCACTTCCCCAGAGCATGGCCAGTTGACTGACTGCCCGGACGGCCACACAGGGCATTAGTGTGTGAGGCCTGGCTACCTGCCCTCCGACCACTCAAACACTTTCCCGGGCGCATCAACATGAAAGGATCCCCTGTGTGCTAAAATGCATTAGCCACCATGCTAACTCGCTGCTAGTCTCTTCCTCATTAAGAATTCTCAATCCAGCAGCAGTTCATTCTCATAAAGATTCTCTGAAACAAAGGGCAAATGAGACGGTCGCATCAGATCACAGCTGAATCAAATGGAATCGTTCTAAGTGAGACGCCTCACTGCCAGTAGGGAAGTAGCCTCATTGGAGTCGGCTGTAATTGGGTCTAATGGAGGGTGGCTAATTCAGGGTTGTGATCCATCTGACCAGGTGGTGAAACAAACTTGGGTCAGGTCAAGAGAGGCCAGGGAGGAAGTGGCCCCTGATGGCAGTGGGCAGGATAAGGGATGTCATTAGTCATAGAAAGGATAAATGGTTTGCAGCTGACCCATTGTGCTTCAAGAAGAAGAAGAAGAAAAAGCAGAAGACATTTTTTTGGCATGTTAGTACAGAAGTAGTGGCTTTTATAAATTCAGTTAATATCGAGAAATGTGCGTGTGTAGAGGGGTATAAATCTGGAGATTACATCATGCTGCATTACATTTTGAAAAGTGGACATGAACCATTGCCAAATCAGTTCACATTGTTAATTGTACATTAGCTGTTTAGATGTAACAGTTCAGTTTGGATTAGCAACACCGCTGCTATTTCTTCTCGTAGCGTTCCCAGTTTATTCCTCCCAGTTTCTTAAGACGCTGGCCCAAAATGCATTATGGCATTTGCATAAACGCCTTTCCATGACATCTCCAAGACATAGCTTGAATAAAAATCTTATCTTCATAACACAACACCTTAACAGGACAAACAGTGTGAACAACTGATGTAAAATTTGAAAAAGCCACATAATAATTATCAGTACTCAGTGTGCTTATAGCTTATAAGTATAAAACAAGTTCTCCTGAACGTCCAGCATGATCTGTTTATTTATCGCCCCCGCAATTATCATTTCACCAGTATTTTAAGATTAAAAGATTTAGCTAAGACTTTCGACTTTACATCGAGTACAGTTTCTCTTCATCTGCACTTCATGGTGGAGTGATGGCATTGAGCTGGAGCCGGATCTCAGCATTCGTGACAACAGAGACATCTCTCCAATCAACAGTGGTGAGGTGTGAAACAGTTTGAGTGAAATTAACAGCAGGAAAATAATGAGGCCCTCTGGGTATCCCATCACCCCTACTCACCTTCCTCTGATTCTCACCTTGCTCCTCTGATCGTTTCCTTTGCGTCTGTCTACTCAAAAAATGCACTGCACTGAATTCTTCTTCTTCTTTTCTTCTTCTTCTTCTTTTCTTCTTCCTCTCGAAGTCCCTTTATTTCAACAAATTCTCCAAATTACTCTTCTTTGAACTAGATCTCCACAAGTCCTGTACTTCCTCCTGCATTCATTGTTATTCCTTCTTTTTTCTTATTATTGTACATCTTCCTCTTTTAGCCCACCATTTTTATTTGGTTTTCACACATTTCCTCCTAGTTTGCAATTTACATTATTAATGAATAATAAGGAAACTGAATGAATAAGGGAAACTTTGGCAGTTAGGCGAGAAAGACGCGTTATACTGATGTGTTATTCCAAGCCAAATTTACGCGATAGAGTTCACCTTTAATACTTTATTCTTCTTCACACACATCTCCTGATAGATACTTGTAGTGTTCTTTCCTGTAAAATGTGGGTCACTCAGAAGGGTATAGAGATAGTGTTGAAGTCAGCATAAATAAAGACACATAGTCATACAAAAGGCTTCACTGTCAAGCTTAAGCGTGCACACCCCCAATTAAGATGTGTGTAAATGGGTGGTACAGGAGAATGGGTCTCCAGGGTCTGCGTGCAGTATGTGGATGATCCAGCATGAGGGACATAAGGGCGGGGGGCGGCATGGTGACAAATGACTACTCGTCCTCTCTGTCTCTGTCCACCGGCAGAACTCTCCTGGGGAAAACAGCAAGCCCGGGAGGCGGGAAGCAGAAGCGAAGCCATTGTGAAGGGGAAGCCGTCAGGCACTTCCTGTTATGAGAGGAAATACACAGAAATGTGCTTCCTGCCCCCATGTCTCCAACCCCCTCTCATGAAGGGCCAGGGAGTCAGACTGTTACCGACCTTGTTTCTTCTAATCGTTTCGCCATTTGGTTTGTTTTTCTTCATACAGCCGTCCTTATTATCCCTTTAATGCATGACCAATGGTTTGTACATAGTTTAGGTTGGTAGCAAACTAACACATATTAACAACCTTGTCAGGGTTAAACCATCAAGATATTTGACAAAATGGTAAAGTATTTTTGGTTAGATTATTGGTTTTGATTGTCACTTGAATCACAAATGCATTGAGCTACACAATACAGATTGCTGCTCACAACTGATTGTAAAAAATATAAGTTATGTTATTTTACCAGTTATGTATTTAATGATTGAGAAATACGAGGGGAGTGAGCACATAACTGAAATGATTTTGAGGAGAGAAACGAGGTCATAGGTCACTAGCACCCTGAGGTACGATTTTAAAAGTTAAATGTGTCAACCAATTCCTCTGGTATCTGTCCTGTTAGAGCTGGTACTTCTTCTGTATTACATTTGGTAATATAGAGGGATTGATGACGCCTGGCCAATACCAAGTGTTCAAGTTCGTGACTGTGTTTGTACTTCACACTGAGGTCTTCAAGCCAGT
>JAODOM010000017.1:19637378-19648342 GCA_027576675.1 Plicofollis nella
ACATGGGAGGCTGTCTGATGCACTGGTCTGAGGTTCTGAACCTTGAGTTGCTTGATTAATTCATCAGGTCTACAACTGAATTGGCAAAGGATGTTAGAATAGGAGTTAAGCTTATTAAATAGTACCTAATGGATGGAAAGTGTTTAGACTACACTTCTTATAGACAGCAGAACCTGGTATGCCATTTGGTTTGACAGACATACACACATGCTTGTGCACGTGTTGGGCTGAAGGTTAGAAAAGATGAGTGTATGTAGGCCAAAGTGGCGAGGCAGCATCAGGAGGAAGCTGTTTAATTAGGAGTGTGCCTCTGAAGGCTTTATTTTCACTGTCTTTGTCTGCCTTTTTTTTTTAGCTCTATCCTCCCATTTTACCTTCTGTCTCTTTCTTCGCTCCACCATATTGGCCCCTGAATTTCCCTCCTCCTCCTCTTTGCAAGGCCATTTTCCGCTTTGTTAGATTGATTACTCCTCATCAATAATGTTTTGGACGGTAGATCATGCAGCTTTCATCTACTGAAGCTATTAAGATGTCAGACTAGGAAATGATTTCTCCACTCACTTCAGGTACAAAAAGGGTCCGTTCTCTGTAGCCGCGTATTTTTAGTCACACAAACTGGAAACATTAAAGATGGAGAGTGGTGTGTTGGGAAATTGATTTATTTGTCAGATATTTTTTTTAATCAAGCTTGTCGTGTGTAGTCATTTAATTTAACCTGTGATTATATGTGCTACATGTGCCGGCTATTAGACCGTTAGAGATCGAAAAAAGGGGGGGAGAGAAAGACATGGAGAAATTGAGAGCGAGAATCAAGAGCCAGCGAGCCATCTATGGCCATCTTTTGGATCCAAACTCATGATTGGCTCTTCTCCTGCCCCCCTGCAGTGTGTGGTGTGTGTGTGTATGTGTGTGTGTGTGTGTGTGTGAGACGGCTGGTGACAGGTGTGGGCGCTCTGACAGGTGCACATTTGTGGAATGAGTGGCATTGCAAGCGGCCCCCACGGCGGCCCCACGCTGGCTCTTAAACTGCCAGGCCCTGCATGAAAGCTCCGCATGCCAGCATGACCTCACATCAGTGCAACACTGCCTCTTTACCCTTCACTGCCATCAATTCTCCAACAGTACACTCCCTCCATCAGTTCAGTCACTCACTACTCTTTAGTGCTGCAGTGAATCTAAATATCACTGCATTCAGCCAAGTTCATTTAAAGACCACCTAGTACTAAGAGGTTTTTTTCTGGATTTTATAGTGTAGAATAGTGTTGAATGTTGCTGATGACCACTCACTATATTTCTTATAATGGTAAGGTAAAGCGTGTAAGAAAAAACAAACAAACACATGTGTAAGTAGAATATTTTTATTCTTTTCAAACACCAGATTGTTATATGTGTGTTTGATGCAGATGAATCCTAACTCATCTCATCTCACTTTCTTTGTCCGTCTTCATCAAATCTTGGCGACTGCAAAGTAAATTTAATTACAGGGTTTGTGCTGTAGACAGGCAGATGAAAGGGACGCTGCACGTCTGTGTAAGCGTGTGCGAGTGCGCTAACCGTGCACATCGTTAGCGAGTAGCTGTGCCCCCATATACGCTAATGTCTCCTTATTATACCCTCTCGCATTGTTTTTGATGAAGCATCTTGAGCTGCCTGTTACGAGTTACTTTGTGACAGTTAAGACTTGTTTAATTCGCAAGAGGACACCGGCTATTTGTGTACATGTATACAGACAGCCACTGATGAAGTCATTTAGGAAATGAATGTGGAAAAAAGCCAGACTGTGGTGTTGTATTCTGTTTGTGCTGAACAATCAAAATAGGGTACAGTACAGACACAGTTTTGAGGCTGAATTCACCATGAGGAAAGTGTTATTTCTACTAGAAGGTGGCCATCAGGTGGCTGAGAGGAAAACTGCTGGCTGTGGATATACTCTGGAATATCTAGAATTCCATGAATCCGAGAGTGTTTAATGCTTATAAATCTCATGAGTTCAGCCTTTTTGTCTCTTTATTATTTATATATATATATATATATATATATATATGCATGTACGATGTTTCATGCATTTTCCATATATTCACTACAATATATACGATATATAATTATAAATATAAGTATAAGTATAAGTATTTCTTTCCAAAAATACAGTACATATTTTATATAGATTTCCAAAGTGACACATGTTCAGTCCTACAAATAAAATTTTTTTTAGCTAATTAAACAAGATATTTTTTCAAGTAATTAATTTAGTACTGAATCATCAAAATAACAAAAAGCGCACACAAAAAAACCTCCAGCTCTACATTTCTGACCTAAAGTTTCTTCTACGTTTGATGACATTTTAACGCTGTGTTTACAGACATTGAGAAAGAAGGGCCTAAATGGGTGTGACAGCCCCGACCCAGACGCAGACGATTCAGTCGGTCACAGCCCTGAGTCTGAGGACAAGTACCGCAAAATCAACGAGGACATAGACCTAATGATCAGCAGACAGAGACTGTGTGTAAGTACCTCCATCCATAAACACCACTCTCACTCCCTCTCTCTCTCTCTCTCTCTCTCTCTCTGTGGCCTTCAGGCGTTGAGCAAGAAGGAGAACAAGGGCAGCGAGAGCCCGGAGCTTGAGTCTGCTCTCGCTCTCACTCCACGCACAGAAGAAAAATACAAACTGATTAACGAAGAGTTTGATCATATGATCAAGACTTATAAAATCCCTGTAAGTACAGCAGCTACAGAGGACAACAGGCAGAGATCTAACAGCCATGCCACCTTGCTATAGTAGTGCTAACCACTTTCTCAGGAAAGCTAGTCATTTGAATTGGAGGCTTGGAAGAAGTTCGTGGTTAGCTACAAAAGCTAGCATGTTGCTAACTATTCTTATTCCGTGCTTGCTGAATTGAATCGTGTGGTTTGAGGTTTGAGTTTTGTTGCCGTCACCAGTCATCCTCAAACAAGATGAAGAGTCTTGACTCAGCATTCACCAACAGTTCTTTGTGTGTCATGAGAATCTTAATGCGACTTTTCAAAAAAGCTAAACATCTATTAATTACATTTAGTCAAAAATGCTTTCTAACCTCACATACAGTCCAGTTCTGGTTTATGTGAACGCTGACTTTGAAGGTTAAATTTGCATGAGTTTCTTTCATCCTCTCATCAGAGCATGCTAGCTGAAAGCGCGCAATAGGTTATGTGTCTGAAAAAAAAAGCTATGCAGAAAACAGCATCGTACAGGCGGCCATACACTCTCCCACAGTCATGTACACACACAGTTACGTGATCACGCTTGTTTCTCATCAGATGAACAGTCTCCAAAGACCTGGTGATGATGTTGTAGTAGAATTCCGATGAAGTCTGGAAATCACTTGGAAATCACTTGGAAATCATGCTCTTGAGAAACACCCTTAACCCCCACTCACTATAAACTTTATACCTCATTTTTATTGTGAAATAAAAGTGTCGAATTAAATAAATATCAATCCTAATCATTTTTAAATATTCGAAAATGGTATTTACCATCTATTCTAATTATGTTTATCTGGTCATTTTAAGCAGTTAAAATTATTCCTGTGTGTTTTATATGAAACATTTTACCAAGTGGTACTATAGCAGTGCATGCACACACACACACACACACACACACACACACACACACACACACACACAGAGAGACAACATGAGAGAGTAGTATATGGTGGAGTCTAGAATAGTGGCTATTGTGATGGCCAGTTTAGTTTGCGGTCACAGTGGTTCGGCCACGTTCTCTGAGTTATAGAGCGTCTTGAACAGGAAGGATGGCACCACGCAAATAACAGCCTGCAAAAAGATGTAGCGAAATACTAAGTGCATGATAGACAGAGGGAGGAAGAAATGAGACACTCCGCATGATCACAGAAATGATAGGATTCTGAGTGCACTTGTGGATAAATTTAGTAGTAAAACAAAGGGTTATTCATGATACTAAAACCTGAAGAGTTGTTTGGGATTTTTGCGGAAAAATATGACAGGGAACACCTTAGGCAGAGGGAGGAGGGATAACGAAAGAAAGCAAAACTGAACACACGAGGGAAAGAGGAGACCTTCTACACAGAACGAAAATATTTGCCCAGCTCTGAGCAAATGATTGCTTCAGCCTTGCGGACAGAAAGAGAGAAAGACGGGGAGAGAGAGGGACAAGGCTCTCGTCTCCGGTTTCTGCCGGCTGATGCTCCCCCAGATGAGCACTTACGGACCCTTAGGACACATGGCTGCAATTAGGGGCTATTTTCTCCTTAGGAAACACAACATGGAGGAGAAAGAGCTCACACGTCTGCTCTCCTCAAGGTTAAGCCTCTCATAGAGTAACGTGGTAAATGAAAGAAGATCAGATAAGATCTCTTTCTCTTGCCAACTTTCTATCTTTCTCTACCCTTTGTTCTGTGTTTTACCTTACTGATATAAAATGCGTTTGATAATTATGATTTTTCCCGATTCTTTCTATTGTCACTGGCAATGTTCACTGTATCTCTGTGCTATTATTATTAACTATAGCTTTTCCATACGTTTAGGCCGTGCCCCCTTCCAACTACGACATGCCAGTGTCCATCCCAGTAAGCAACCAGATCTACAGCCACCCTGGAGGATCCCTAGGCAACCATAACCTGGTTCCACTGTCCCATCACGGCATACAGAGGAACAGCATGTCTCCAGGTGTCACACACAGACCTCCAAGTGCAGGTAACACATAATATATACTCATATACAGTACATGCTGCACGTATATACAGATATCTGACAAATTAAAGGAAAATCTGCTGGGTCCACTGGCCCCCTTAGAGAGAAGCGTCATTGCAGATCAATACACAGTTATTCTAACTGATCATCTTTAAAGAAAGCACAACTTTATTCATCACACACTTGTGAAATTTCCTCTCTGAATTTAACCCATCTGAAGCAGTGAACACACACACATACCCAGAGCAGCAGGCAGCCACGCTAACAGCGCCCAGGGAGCAGTTGGGAGTTAGGTGCCTCGCTCAAGGGCACCTCAGCCCATCCCATATTAACCTAACCGCATGTCTTTGGATTGTGGGGGAAACCAGAGCACTCGGAGGAAACCCGCGCAGACACGGGGAGAACATGCAAACTCCACACAGAAAGGCCCTCGCCAGCCGCTGGGTTCGAACCCAGAACCTTCTTGCTGTGAGGCGACTGTGCTAACCACTACATCACTGTGCCACCAGGAGAAGAAAGTGAAGAGAGGGGATCTCTTCACAGAGAACATCTGTGTGTTGTGTGCATGTGTGTGTCAAGCCAAGCTGAAAAGCAAAAGTCAAAAACCTGCAGAATCAAGCCTGTGTTAACCTTACTTCCCACCTACCATGCTTCAGTGTTCCACCCACGTCTGGGACATACTAAACTGCTCCACTCACCAGAGCTCCCCCGCGTTCTAGCAAATGTTGGCTTTTTTCCAGGGGCTCAGGACACGGAGCACGAAGATGTCCAGTTGTGGTGCAGTACAGACACCGCCCCTCCCAGGAAAGATGGGAATGACCCAGCTGCCTGGGCTCTTGCTCCTCCTTCAGTGCTTGACATTCTCCTGGGAGGCTGGAGGAAAGGAACTCAAATCCCACAGGTGTTGAAGGGCAGGATCCCCCTTAGCATCTCTCCCTACAGTGCTCTCACCTGCGTAGATCCAGATGGATGGCCGTGGTGATAAGCTCCTCCACAGAGTTACCCCAGTCATGACTGGCCAACTCATCTCTAATGTCGTCCGCGAGGCCATGGTGGAAGGTGGTGAGAAGTGCCTCGCCTTGCCAGCGACCCTCTGTTGCCGGAGTCCGGAACTTGATGGTTCACTTCACTTAAGTGTTGGAGGGAGGCCTGTTGTTCACTTGGCAAAGTTCCACGGTTAACTAAAATCTGACAGAGTCTCTCGCTCTCTGCTGTGCTTGATTTTGGCTCAGCCATGCTGTCAGGGTGTGGTTTTGAGCACAGACGTAGAGACAGAGAATAGTCAGATAATTCAGTACTTTAATCCAATAAATGGGCAGTTCACAAGAGGCTAGGCTTAAGGGTCGGCATTTACCAAGTTCATACAGCACAGGGAAGAAATGATTCGAGAGAATAAACAAGTTGAGACAGTTGCCAAACAAGAGAGTTAAGTCCATAAACAAAGATCAAGGGCTTTCCGGTTAATCCACAAACAGAGTTTTCAGAGAATACAGTCCATGAGAGAAATATCCACAAAGAGAGAAGTCCACTTACGAAGAGTTATAAAACCAAAGTAATCCACAAAGAAGGTGGGCAGAGTAGAATCCACCACAGGAGCTTGACAACACACAGGAAGATAATGAATGAGCACAGAGGCCTGTCTTGGCTCAGTTTAAATCCCCAGCAAATGAGTCATGCAACCACCAGGTGAATCCACTCACTGAAGCTCAGCTAAAAGTGTTCCAGAAGACTGTCTCCACCTAGTGGTGACCACCAGGAACTGTGCGAGGGCTGACAAATTATTATTATTATTATTATTAAGTGGAAATTCAATTCAACTTGTTTAGGAGGTGGGTCTTCAGTCTTTGTATGAAGACAGACAGTGACCTAGCTGTTTGGACAGCCAGAGGAAGTTCATGCCAGTTCTGAGAATAGTTATGATGCATGTCTTGTACCTTGAAGGGTGGTGGGTCAAGTTGAGCTATGCCAGAGGTAGCTAGGGGTCCATTTGTTGTTCTTCAGATAAGTGTCAGCTACAGGAAGCCAGCTGAAGGAAAGCATGATGTGAAAGAACTTGGAGAGACTGAAAACAAGTTGTGAAGCTGCATTCTAGATCTGTAAGTGAGGGTGTGGAGGCAAACTTGGGAGATAGGCAGAATTTTAGCTCAGTTCCAAGCTCATGCTTATTCAGTCCACATTGTTCAATGCACTTTCAAAAACTCAACAAAACCAAAACAACAACAGAAATGAGTCTACCCAGGATTCAAAGCTTTGGCTTCATCAAGTTCATGCTCTGCAGCAATTCAAGGGGCGGGTATTGTGAGATTATTTTATGCCTCTAGCTTGCTGTTTAGAGCATCAGAAGGTGTTAGGATTCCCACTGGCTTTCTGTCTCTGGAGCATCAGAAGACGATAGGATTCCCGTCTCTGTTGCCACAGTTATTTCTTATCTCAATAAGATGCCCACGGCGGACGTGGCAAGGCATTCAGAACCTCACCAAGTACAAAGGCAATGATGATACAACAACAAGCAGCAGTGATTCTCTTGTAGAGGAGTTGAATCATTTCTTTGCTCGATTTGAGGTGGACGATGCAGAGACTAGGAAGAAGCTGATACCAACATCGGTCAGGCCAACACTGAATGTCAGCACTGATGATGTCAGGAGAGTGCTCCGTGGTGTGAACACCAGGAAAGTTGCTGGTCCTGATGGTACACCAGGGAGAGCACTCAGAGACTGTGCAGACCAAGTGGCAGAGGTATTCTGTAAAATCTTCAGTCTCTCCCTGTCTCTATGCACCCAAGAAGGCATATATTATCAGCTTAAATGACTTCAGACCAGTTGCTCTTACCCCCACTGTTATGAAGTGTTTTGAGAAGCTGGTCTTGAGTTATATCAAAGCAGCATTCCCACCCACCCCAGACGAGCACCAGTTCGCATATAGAGCAAACAGGTCAACTGAAGATGCCATTAATACAGCACTATATACCTCTCTGTCCCATCTGGAACACCCTAAAACATATGTGAGGATGCTGTTTCTGGACTTTAGTTCAGCATTTAATCGATCATACCCAGCAGAATGGAGAACAAACTGTTGGACCTGGGTGTGAATCAGCACATGTGCAGCTGGATCAGAGACTTTTTAACCAACCGTTCTCAGGTTGTCAGGATGGAAACTTGTCACTCCTCCTCTCTGACAATCAACACTGGAGCCCTGCAAGGGTGTGTGCTGAGTCCTCTGCTGTTTTCCCTTTATACACATGACTGCATACCAACCTATAGCACAAATACCATCATTAAATTTGCAGATGACACTACTGTAGTTGGCCTGATACACAATGGTGATGAATCCACATACAGGGACAAGGTCTGCAGACTAACAGACTGGTGCTCTATGAACAACCTGGCACTCAACATCTCCAAAACCAAGGAGATGATCATTGATTTCAGGAGACAACGTGAAGGCCCTGCTCCCCTATTAGGGGTGATGCAGTTGAGTGTCCTCATTTAAATTTCTGGGCACATACCGGTACATCACACAAGACCTCACTTAGACTACAAATATCACTGCCCTGGTGAAGAAAGCACAGCAGCAACTGTATTTCCTTTGGACATTGAAAAGACTGGACATATCACATTAGCTGCTTCTTTCATTCTATTGTTGTTCTACTGAAAGCGTTCTCACCTATGGCATGCTGGTGTGGTTTGTGAGCTGCACGGCAGCCGACAAGAAGGCCCTGTAGATAGTAATCACAGCAGCACAGAAAATCATTGGAACTCCGTTACGAACGCTACAGGACATTTATAGGACACGGTGCCTCTGCCACGCAACCAACATTATTAGAGACTTATGACACCCTGGTCACCATCTTTTCATTCTGTTGCCCTCTGGGAGGCACTTCAGGTCCTTAAAAACTTGCACCTCCAGATTTAAGAACAATTTTTATCCAAGTGCTATTAGAGAATTAAACTCTAAGAACTGATCTTTTGGAGTGTGCAATATGTCTTTGGATGTGCAATATGATCAGTCTTGTGTAATATGCACTTTATTTACTGTTCTTGTGATTGTCCCCTGTTTATAGCTTTTACCTCACCTTTTATTGTCTTATGGTGTTTTAGTATTATCTTTTTATCTGTTTTTATGTCTTTGTCTTTTTATATGATCCACTAGAGAAATAGAATTTCATTGTACATTGTGCAGTGACAATACAGTAAAAGGAAACTGAACTGAATTAAAACCCCTTGATTTCCTTAAGAAGAAGAGTCTTTGATTAGCTTTTTTGCAGATGTAGTCAGTGTTGGCATCGAAAGTCATTTTGTTGTCCAGAATAGTGCCCAAATACTTATTTTGGCTTACTATTTCTACGGCTGTACTATTAAGTAGATGCTGCGACCGGAGGGTTCTGGCGGAAATCAATAAGCATCTCTTTTGTTTGAGAGACATTGAGTTGCCCCTCCTTGTGGTCCTGCGGGAGACTGACAATCACAGTGTCATCTGCAAATTTGATGATAAACCTTGACTCAAACATACTCTGACAATCATTGGTGTAGAGCACAAATAACATAGGTGACAAAACACACCCTTGAGGTTATCCTGTTGAACACATCAGGGCCTTTGACAAACTGTTAGCATGAGTTGTCTGTGGCCTCATCATCAGGAATTCAAACAGCCAAAGTCAATGCCCGGTATTTCAGAAATATGGGGCTGAATACAGTTGAAGGCTGATCATTCAACTAAGCATACCTGTGTTTTCCTGCCCTCCAGGTGCCCAATGGGGGCAGTCATGGCCTGTAGGTTAACGAAACAGCCTTGGGCCCAAAGGGTCCCTGCTTTGATTCCCAGGACCAGCAAGAAAAGTGTGAGAGGAGTTAAGTGAATGAACAGCACTTTCCCCTCCCTCTGTATCATGGTTGAAGTGCCCTTTAGCAAGGCACCTAACTCCCAACTGCTCCTTGGATGCTGTAGCATAGCTGCCCACTGCTCTGGGTATGTGTGTTTTGTTCATTGCTCACTTGTGTGCATATGCGTCTATTCACTGCTTCAGATGGGTTAAATGCAGAGGAGGAATTTCACTGTGCTTGAGTGTACTGTATGTGTGATTAAATAAAGGCTTCTTCTTAACAAAGTTCAACAAAGTTGCTGTGGCATCCTCCATGCTTAATATGTAAACTGGAGTGGGTCAATTACACTGTGTGTCATGGCCAGTAGACTTCTCTTTGCAATTTTTTGAAAACCTTTCATCACCAATGAGATTACCACAACAGGACCATAATCATTCAGCAACTTTGGTGATGGAACCTTGGCAACTGGAACAACTATAGATTCTTTCCATAACCTTGGAACTTTATTCCGTGATGAAGAGTTGGAAAATACAGTAAATGTGAAAGTGCCACTCAAAAACAAGACAGTTTTTAAGCAATCAGCCACTGCTGCTGTAAGGCCCATGACTTTTCCTTATATTTGTCAGTTCAAGTCCAAGAGTTTTCCAGACATCCATTTCATCAGTCTGAGTCTTGTTATCCTCTGGAGCATCTCACATTTTGGCCAGTTTATCACTAAAATCATGGGAATCAAATCTTAAGTAAAACTGATTTAAATCTTCTACCAGGACAGTATCAGACTTGTTGGAGTTGACCACATCTTTTTTTATTATCTTGAATTCCCACCATAACTTTGATTCCCCTCCACGGACAGCGAGAATTACCATTTTTCAGGTCATCCTCAGCCTTGTCTTTGAATCACATTTTGGCCAACTTTATTTCCTTTTTCATTAGCTTTTGAGCATCGCTTTGTTGGTGGATGTCACCCTGGTGGAAGGCTAGCTTCTTCTGATTGAGAATATTCATGAGAGATCTACTAACCCAGGCTCCCCCTAAATATGGGGACAGACCACAGACCTGAACAGTTTTAAGAATTTAATTCAAAGGGAATTGATTCAGTACTGTATTTAGATTTACCTTTTTTGATTGACACTCTTATGCAAAGTGACTTAAATTTGAGACAGGATTCAGCTGAGCAGTTGAAGGGTTAATGGCCCAACATTAGCAGTTTGGTGGTGCTGGGATTTGAACTCTCTAAGGTGGTGTTTACATTAGACCGTATCAGCGGATCATCAGATTAACGTTTTTAAAACGATTCGTGTGCACACAGCAACGCCAATACACGGATACGCTAATCACATGACTAATTAGACGGCACGTCACATGATCCCAGTGCATATCGGGCATGCGCAAGTCACTCACCACTTGCAAGTGGAAGGATGGCAAGCGAACACC
>JAODOM010000017.1:19648442-19658514 GCA_027576675.1 Plicofollis nella
CGCTGGGTTCGAACCCAGAACCTTCTTGCTGTGAGGCGACCGTGCTAACCACTACACCACCGTGCCGCCCATGATCCCATGATGAAACATTTCTCTCCTGATGGGAGTGGTCGCTTCAAGGATGACTCCACCCTCATCCATAGAGCATTAGAGCTCACTGATGAGGATGAATAGGATGTAAATCACAAGCTATGGATTTATGTCACTGCATCTCAATGCAGTTGAACACCTATGGGAGATTTTATAGTGACGTGTGAGACAGCGTTCTCCTCCACTATCATCAAAATGCCAATTGAGGGAATATCTTTTGGAAGAATGTTGGAGCTGTGTACAGGTGACTTGTGATGGCCTAACACTTAATGTTGGGTTTTCTTTTAATTTGTCACACATTTTTGTGCAAGCCTTAAAACTGATGACTTATATTGAAGCTATAATGAAGTTTAACCTTGTTATAATTTGCCACCAATTCCTTTCTATAAAATAGTAGACTATAATTATTCAAAAAGAGCACATATTACTAATTTTGTCCTGCATATACATTGTAAATACACCTAGTGACACACACTCACACCATCTAGCCCCGTTCGCAGTTTTCTCTTTAGGTCTCTGGCTTGCTAAGGCAAAAGCTCGCTCTCGCCCCTTCAGCCCTGTCATTAGCAGTCATGCTCTCCTGATGCAATCAGCCGCCCAGTACAGGAGGGCCGGCTAAATATGAGCTTTGGCCCAGCCCCGTGCTCTGCCTGACCACAACCGCTACACTGCTGATTTAAAAATAAAAATGTGTCATTTTTCTTGGATGCAGAAGCCCAGCCTCTCTGGCCACAGCCCCCCTCCCCAACACCCCCTAACACCCCAGCCACCCTAAACATACTGTTAACAAAAAAGGGCAGTTTCTTGTTCCCTCGTACACACTTACACACGCTCTTTCTTGTCACCTTGGCTTTTCTTTGGCTGGGGATATGGCTGAAGATGAAGCTTAACAAATTATGTGATAGGTCTGGAGGAACTTTTTTTTTTTGGTTGTTGGTGTTTTGTTTTTTCTGTAGGATGTGAACGTCAAGTGCAATGAGGTTATTGAAACACCTCCCCCTCTTTTCTCTCTCTTTTCCTCTGTTCTAGGTGGTCTGATGGGTGCTGATCTCACCACAGGCCCTGGCACCAGTGCTGGTAAGGATGGCATCCCCACCTTCTACAGTATGTCCCCTCTTGTCTTTTACTCACCCACAACTCACATTTTCTTGCAGCCTAAGCAGACTAAAAAGATTTGAGGAAGGCCAGGCTTGTGCTAATGATTTTCTTGAAGTTGTTAACATTCACATTAACATTCGGTTTGTGGGTTGGAATAAATGTAGAATAAACAACAAAACCTAGTGAGCAAGCATACCTGAAATAAACGATGCCTGTCATCCATTATAGGAAGTAATTACTGTGTAATGATGTTAATGCAAGTTAATGACAATCATTTTCAATACTTGACCCATTTTGTCTGGATAAATAACAATTATTGTTGAACACTAGGAGGTTTGAGGGGGGTATCACAACATTTTCCGAATACGTCTTCTGAGGTTTGGCTAAGTCTTACATGCATGCACCATGAGCTTAGGGCTTTAGTCTCTGTAGCAAGTTACATAAATACTAGTACCTTTTTTAAATGACATAGACAATGTCAGGGTCTTTATTTGTTGTTGTTGTTGTTGTTGTTTGACCCAGAATCTAATTCAAGCAGAATGTTGCAACATGCATATCACTTGCCTGGCCACGCCCCTTCAGGTTCTTGATTTCTTGTATGGCATAACTACTAGCATATGTTTGGAGTGTAAGGACGAGTGTGTTTGCCCATAAATAGCTTTTGGAATGTGTATGTTCTTGGTGTGTGTGTGTGTGTGTGTGTGTGTGTGTGTGTGTGTGTGTGTGTGTGTGTGTGTGTGTGTAATCCACTTGAAAGGGAAAGTTATAGTGCATGTGGATACATACTGGGGCTTTGACTTGTGGTTGCTTCAGAGACAGCTTATGCATGCATATGTGTGTTTGTGCATGTGCGTGTGTGTGTGTGTGCGCGGGCATGGGTGTATGTGTGTATGTCTGTCTGAACAGCTCAGCAGTGGTCACCACAGAAGCATGGCTATATTCTATATAAAAATCAGGACAGTAGCTTCTTGGAAACTGACATGGAGCTCAGTTTAGCCCAGCTGGTAACCTTGTCTGGCCCTGCAGTGCCCCCAGGGCCAGTGGAGAGAGTTGAGGCCGAGGTCCCTCCGTCTATCTTCTCTCCTTTACTGTCCCTCTTATACAAAAGTACCTCTTATGGCAGCGGCTCTACCATCAACATTCAAAGTCTTTGGCTGTCCAATGCAACCATTGTGTCCTAGGGAAGCCGAACAGAGAGCACACTGTAGCTCTGATACAGGCCATCCGATTGGAAACAAGAGCCAGGGAGAAGTCATGAGGCACTCAAAGACGTTCCATTCAAGTGTCCTTCAGATTAATGGGCCACAACTAGGCATACGGGATGAATATTCAGGGTTTTTTTTTTTTTACTCCAATTCGCTCTTAGTCATGGCTGAGGTTTTTCATAGCGTGGCATGGCAGCTGTTTAAAAATGCTCCCTGCAGTCTATTTGAAGAGACACACTGTGTGGTTAAAATGGCATTACAGTAAATGATGAATAGCACGAGAGAGTCTTAATCACAACTCGTTTGGAAAATGGAACAATGTCTCTGGCTTTAGCTTTTGCCATACAGTGTGTTTACTATGACTGGATAATTTTCCATTCATACAGTTCTTTATGTGCCAAATGTGGCCTTGTCAGACAACCACAACTTCTGCGCACTGGAGTGTGTATGTGCATTTATTTCAGTAGGTCACATGTTGATCAGGCATGGCAGAAAGGTCAGTTAGACTGTGGAAAAAAAGCTCCACATCGCATCTTGTGAACACATCAGGGAGACGTCAAATTACGGGAATAAATCAAGATGCTTCTACTCACCCATGGCTGATGAGGTGCTACTCACTCAATTAGCAATTGTACTTCAATAATATTCTTTTATTGGGCAAACCTTGGCCATCGTTCAAAACCTCAAGGCCAGTGGACGATATGTATAGACAAAACAAAAATTCAATATAGCCATTACATCAAGACAAAGCGTCAGCACATGTCCAAAGTGTAATTATCCATACTATCATGGCCACTAGCCCTGGTAGACCCTTACAAGGAAACTCAGTCCGTGCGCAGTAACAGTTAGTCCTCTTCTGCGAAGGCCCAGAAATAGCCTCAGGCTCTTTATCAAAGGTACACATCAAGTCATTTGGGCGGGTGGAGGGGACTGCTGGTATCTGGCCAGCTGTAATTTTAGCACTTCCCCATTGTGAGTGAGATGGGAGAGAGAGAGAGAGAGAGAGAGAGAGAGCCTACCGTTCAGTCACAGAGCAACAGAACAGTTTGAAGGTCAATGGCGTGTTGCATTTCTGGAGATTGGTCTTCCATAGCCAACTGTTCTCTCGCTTGTCCAGAATTTTCTCACTCTGAGTTTAAATACAGAAGTGGTGTAGTCCTACAGCAGTGGTGAAGATTTTATTTTTATCAGTATTTGAGATTTGAAATGGACCCTCAAAAATTATCCGATCCAGTTGATAGTGGATTCTAACGAATACGACAAAATAGAACTGATGAATTACAACTGAATTAGTAGTTAGTTAATGGTCTGATACTGGCATTTTATCCACTGTATATTTTCAGTTTAAAGCGTCTGTTAAATCTTTGTGCGTATTGACTGATTTTTTTTTTCAGTTTCATTCATCTTTGTACACGATTGTCATTCGCAATAATTGACTTTAGCTGTACCACTTCAATTCAAAAGCATCAGTAGCAGCTTCCGAACAATATTCACAACACTCATCATGTGATGTAATTGGAGAGCTTCATAAACACTATATGATTGTTTTGTGTAATGGCCGCCCTCAATTTTAATCTCTCGCACATTGTGAAATCTAGCATGTCTCCATGACAACCAGGGCAAAACAGAGCGCCACAGTGTACTCTACTCTAGAAGATCTGCAGAACTTTCAACTGCTTACATTTCTATAGTGTGTATGTTTACAAGACTGGCTTACAATACATCACATTTTACCGAAATTATTTTAAATTATGGAGGTAGTTTTAGGATGAATACATCTGTTTTTGAAAGGGGAAAAAGGATGTATTTTGTCCCCTGTATCGCTCTCTCCGCCTGAATCATTAACAATGATCTGTAGTTGTTGAGTCTTCAAGTGTTCAGAAAAGTACTAGAGCCAGCTGCTTGCAGCCTATACTTCACTGTATGAAAGGAGGCAGGAAATACATCACTGCAAATGGCACACACACACACACACACTCCTAGTTCCCAACCCGCCTCTCCCCCTCATTTTCCTCGAATCATACAAATTGCGCTTTTCAGACTTTTCATTTCAAAACAACAAAAAACCATTGCCTTCAAATTAAAGAAAGATCACTGCGGAAAAATTGCCGAGGACAACATCTGTGTCTCGTTTTCCCCTTCAGCGTATGATTAGGAAGTTCATTTATGTCTAACATATAATTCCTGCCCCTCTTTTAAGTGGCAGCAAGTGAAAAGTGCTTCATGTTTTAAGCCACAAAGAAAATGGGCTATCAAAAGAAACAAAGACACCATACGTCTGTCTCTTTTTCCCACTGTAATATATACCTCAGGATTTGATGGAGTAGATGAAGTAACAGTTGGTGTAGCAGCTGTGAACTAGCTATTACTAGTATTATTACTAGCTGTTACTAGGAATTACATGTCTGTTGCTGGTCATTTATGGGCAGGCACACACATTTTTCCTTCATTGGTAAATGATGGTGTTTGAGTCAAAAACTTTTTTTTTTAAATCATTTATGGCAAATCGCAGTCATCAAGCAGACAGCAGGCTTTATGGTGACTGGAAAAAAACTGGAGATTTTCCGTTTCTAACCATCTAAAATTTTAGGCAAGATTTTTTTTTTTAATGATTTTTAACCAAGTAAAGGATGTTATATTGTCTCGTCATGTTTGAGTAGGATATCGAAAATCTTCAGGTATTATAAAAATAAATTTGATCATGATTTTATTGTGATTTACACATATATTTACACATAAACTATTTATGAACTTTTTATTTTAGCCATTAGATTTCTCAGAAACCAAGAGTTAACAAGTTTTCTCTATTCACCAACCACCTGCCTCGTTACCACAAAACCACAGGAGGAAGAAATGCGACTCCTCTCTCTCTCTCTCTCTCTCTCTCTCTCTCTCTCACTCTCTCTCTCTCTCTCTCTCTCTGGCACACACACAAACTCATATTTTATAAATATATCTGATGGAGTCTATTTGCTATCAGAGGAGAGGTTACAGAGTTTATATGGAACAGAAATGTTCAGCAGCAGTGGACAAATCATAAATTTGTTGCTAGCCCACCAGGCCAGTGAAAGCTCTAGTGTACTTGCCCCATCCCATGTTTTTGGTTGTGTGGAAACCTGATGAACTAAGCTAAGAAGGTAGGTGATGTATTTCAGCCCTAAAGAATGGCAAGCTTAACTAGCTAAGGATATTAATAAAACCAAAAATGAGTGAGTTCTGAAATCCAGTGCTCCTGCACAGTCACTGTTTATCATATCTTAACAATGTCAATATCCTAATAAAATGTCTATAGGACTTTTTTTTCTGATTGGTTGATGGGAGAAAAATATGTTTCTGACCACTATATCAGCAGTCCGCTCAGCCTGCATGTATGCTGGGTGATTACAAATAAACCCTCCATAGCTCAGACTCATAATCTGCTTGTCCCAGGTGCCCTGGTTAGCGATTTCTTCACTGCTCTGCAGATACGGATAAGGCAGACATCAGAGGTGCATGTATAGAAAAGAGTATAGTGCCAGGCCTTGACGTCATTTAACCCCTTAAACAAAAGTCAATTTTCATGTGTTCGAAGATAACTGTAGAAGTTTCTTAAAGGCACCTCAGTCCAAAAAACAGAGTTATGATTATTCTCTTACACCACTTCCTGTGATCCTGTTACCAAATCAGTTTCTCATTCACACATACAGGCTCCCACTGATGTTTTATTTTTTCACACTGATCTTTCATTTTACCACCAAAATCCAAATTCATTGCATTAAAAGCTTAAAAATGAAACCACATCTCTATAATCTTCCCTTGCTCACAAGTGTTAAAATGATGAGACCCAGAGGGGAGGAAAACTGAAAAGGGTTATGTCTGATGAGAGATAGCTAATTCCCTGCGGTTTTCTGAGCGCTGATGGATAAGGTATATTCTGTGAGGGCTTTGTGCACATGAAAACTAGGGGAAATGATGAAATCAAAAGCTCACATTTCAGGTGAAAAATGATCAAAGGTGCAATACCCCAGAACGGGTCAGATGTTTCTTTAATGGTCATGCTTGGTGAAAGGAATATGGAAATAAAACGATATGTTGAGACATGCCTGAAAGGAAGCTTTATTGTAGATGGCTTGGAAAATGGCATATTTTAGTTGAGGTTAGTAAGTCAAATGGAGCACGATTAAAAGTTGTGTTATAATGAAAGCTTGATGTGCTATATTTGGCACTGTGTAAGTGTGTATGACTCTTTCTTTCTTTTTCTGTTAGGAAACGGCTATGGAAACCACCGTAACTCTCCTGGATTGCTGGTGTCCTCTGGGGGTATGAACAAGAACATGCAGGCCAAGTCTCCTCCGCCGATGAACCTGGGTATGAACAGCCGAAAGCCTGACCTGCGCGTGCTCATCCCACCAGGAACCAAGAACAACATGCCTTCAATTGTAAGTAGCTCTTCCGTATTTTACTGTCTTCTCTAAATCTCGTCTCTGCACTTCCAATTCTCTTCTTGTCCTCATGAGCGGTCACTAGTTTTATAGAGAATACAGGAACTCCCTGTAGCTATGCTGTTTTCCACATCATGCACAGTAGCCCTCACCCATAGTTATCATTTAGATTGGCCGAGTGCCTCCCTCATCCACTGACACTAATTCTGAATTTATCACCCTCCCCTCTTTACTGCCATCAGTCTGATGATGTTGACCTTCTATTGGTAAGTGGGACTGTCACTCAAAACAGTGACACAGACTAATAGACATAAAGGCCATATGTCATCCTCCAACAGCTGTCATGTTTTAATAGATGGCAATTAGTTTTAGCTCAGATTTGAAGAGGTTAAATGACATATAAAGTGTGAGCAAGGACTCACTCACCTACTCATATGGTAGTTCACCAAAATGTAGAAAACCCTACAGGTAACTTTTATTCTCACCTGATCTAATCAACAACACTTGGCATCTCTCGCTTAAAAACTGCTGTAGTGAGAAACAAGTGAGACTCCTAGTGGTGGTTTAAAGTAAACACACCCTTTTGTCACCTGGTGCTGCCCACCAAATCAGTTTGACCCCTCCATTTCTGCTTCAGCTCCATCTCTGCTTCCATTAAAGCTTTTCTCTACCCACAGAACGAGGCACATTTGTACCTCATCAGTCATCATTCTAGAAAAAAAAAAGCACAGCCCCACCCCCTGCTGTTGCTGATCCTGTTGCCTTGGAGACTGCATGGGTTACTATAGCGACAAGGCGCCCTGCAGGCGGTTGTAAATGATAGTTTGTGAGAGTTTGGTGGTTCTGCGTGTCAAGTGATTCATTTCTTCCCTGCAAGTTAGCTCGCTAGCCAGTATCTTCTTCCTTTAATCATGTATGTTCTTTCTTCTTCTTTTTGCCACAGAATCAGAGAATAAACAACTCGCAGTCCGCACAGTCACTGGCCACCCCTGTGGTTTCTGTGGCAACACCCACTCTACCAGGCCAGGGCATGGGTGGTTACCCTTCAGCGATCTCCACCTCCTATGGTACTGGTACGTAGAACTCAGCAAAGCAACAAAGCTTTTTAGTCCCTAAACCAAAGTGAAGTTCAGTATCACTATCATCGCCTGCATTCTGGGAGATTATAATAATTACACCTATAAAAAAGGCAAAGTTTATCCTCAACTTGCACAAATGTTATTTCACTATAACTTATTACTTCGGTTCTGAGTTTGAAAAGAAACGATCTTGATGAGCTTGAAGTACAGACTTGTGCATAATTTGAGAGGATAGCTATAGGAAGTGCAGCTATCCTCTTTGATTCACACATTTCTCATTCACATTTTTTTAATGCCTTCATTTTATGATGTCAGGTATATCTTAAGGCCATAGTTAAGAATTAATGAGATGCACTGCATTTGTAGTAGACCTCCACTGTATTTAATAAGCTATAGCAAACATACAGCTATACTTCTACATTATGTGTATATAATCGAGTGAATATGCTTACTGCACTTTATTTGTCATTTGTAAATCGATGCACATATTATTCTAACCTGAATGCAATGCTAACGTTTATCTTGCAAATGTGGATTTTGATAGACTTACGAAACTCTGCCTCATCATCTGGTAATTCAAAGCATGTGAATACCTCAGATTTATAGATTTCTAACTTTGTTGTTCTGCTGTTTTCTGCTCCAGAATATTCTCTAAGCAGTGCCGACCTGTCATCTATATCTGGCTTTAGCAGTGCCAACACCCTGCACCTGGGCTCAATGAGTGGCTGGCAGCAGCAGCACCTCCAGAACATGCAGCATTCTGCCCTCGGCCAGCTGGGGTGAGCTTTAACACAGCCACACGCATGCACGCATGTGCACACGTTAAAGTGACATTATTCACTCCTGCTTGTTAGTTTGTAGCACTGTGATGATGTTTCACTCATCTTTGATTCACACATTTCTCACTCACATTTTTTTAAATGTCTTCATTTTATGATGTCAGGTATATCTTAAGGCCATAGTTAAGAATTAATGCATTTGTAGTAGACCTCCAGTGTATTAGCAAACATACAAATGCTAACATTTTTGGTTGTAAATTTGTTGTAGTACAATCCACTGTCAGTAACAATTCCTGATTTAGGTTTTAAAAATTGTAGAATAAGTAGAACACATAGTTTAACAGTGAATAGTAAATGATATATGTGTCAGTATGTGTGTACGTGAGTGCGCGGGGCACTCGCCATGTTCTGTAACACCCCCTTCGTCTCCTTTCCTTCCTACAGAAATTGCACTAGCACTCACTTATGTCAGGGTTCAAATCTCTCCCTGCCCTCTACCCAAAGCCTGCACATCAAGTCCGAACCTGTTTCTCCTCCTAGAGACCGCTCCAGCAGCGCCACGCCCGGTGGCTATGCTCCACCCCCTTCCCACCCGCAGCAGCATCAGGCCCCACCCCCACAACAGGCTCCGCCCCCACAGGGCCGCTCGCCAACTGACAGCCTGAGCAGCGAGGGCAGTGAGCGCGATGAGCACCGACCCGACTTCCACTCACCCCTTGGCATGGGGCGGCCTGGCCTGGACGAGCGCGACAGTCCTTCTGTCAAGCGAGTCCGCCTTTCTGAGGGCTGGGCCACATGATAAACCACGCCCCCACCTCAGCAGCCCCCACACTTGACCTCGGTCCATCATCACATTCACACGTTCTCTCGATCTGTTCTGATGAATCGTAGCCCTCCAAGCTCTGTCAAGTCACACACAATGTAAACAGACAGGAGGGCTTTTCTTCAATTTACTTGTTTTTCGCTCTGTTTTTCAAAGAGTGTCAAATGTACATGTTGTCGTGATTGATGGGTGTCAGGGAGGGAAAGGGAGGTAGGGGCTAGCATTAGAGGGTTTTAGTGGGTGGGGTTACTATGCATAACTTTTGCTGTGTGTGGATTTGACTTTCAAGACTTAACCATATATGCATATATATTTACACGTGTGTGTAGGTGTACATATATGCATAGTAACAAAAAATCGTCAGGTACTCTCGAATTTTTTTGTAAAAGTATTTACAACTTTCCTCAGCGACATTCAGCCATGGGAGAAGCTCAGCTGAGGGCCAGCGCCGACAGGCAAGCACTTGAGTTGCTCTACCAGTACTTTGTGTACAGATTTAGTTGTCTTCGCCACTCTCTGCAGAATGTTCCCTCGCTAAATGTATGTTATGATTGACAAAGTCATGTTGCAGGTTCAA